>SSNS01000594.1:6055-24736 GCA_006937985.1 Aphyosemion australe
ATCGACTGTTCCAGGATGTGAGGCAGACTGGATGTGCTGCTGCATCTGCTGTGACAGCAGGATGATGGGCTGCCTGGTGCTGGAGGGGACCGGGGGGACAGAACCTGGATGCTGGGAGAGGTTCTGGCCCGAGTCAGGGTTTGATGGAAGGCCCGGCTCCTCTGTCTCGGTCTGCAGAGAATTGTGGACGTAGGAGAGGATCTCATTGTTGGTGAGCATGTCGCTGAGCGAGGGGACATGGGTGGGGTCCAGCTCCACCTGGATCATCCTCTCATCCAGCAGCAGCAGCTCCAGATCGTCAGCGTTCAGGCCCAGATTCTCCAGAGCGCTGAAAAGCTCGCTGTTTGAACACATTTCTTCTTCAGTCAGGGACAGGGAGTCCAGAGTGGACAGAAGAGGGTCAAAACTCAGCATTTCAGCACTGCAGGTCCCTGCCTCCCTGCTGGACCCGATACTCCAGCTGGTGCTGCTCAGCAGGCCGTCAGGCTCGTTAGTCCTGCTGCTGTGGAGGGAAATCTTGGGCTCCACATCCGGATGACAGACGTACACAGACTCATCCTGGCTCATCAGCGCTCCCAGAAGAGAACTTGGGTTCAGCTCATCTGCAGAGCTCCTGTCCGCTTTGCCCTTCTTGGACTTGCTGCCTTTGGCTTTTCCCTGAAAGGAATCTGGGAAGCCGTGCAGCGGGTATCCGGTCTGGTAGAGAAGAGCCTCTCCGGTGGTGAAGGTGAAGGGAAGGTGCATAGATCGTTTTCTCAGGTGTTCCCCTCCCTCCTCCTCCCTGTGAATAGACGATCGATCAGACAATTCAGGTCAAACTATGACAAGCTGCAGAGGAAGGATGCAGAAACACTCACGCCAAAGGCCTCTGGGTGGCGATGATGTAGTCCGGTTTGCCGTTCTTGTAGACGAGTCGGGCGTTGGCCTGGACCCACTTCCATCGGTTCTCCTTGGTGAGCAGTCTGAAGACGGTCAGGCCGCTCTCGCCTGTCTTTATCACTGAAATCAGATCAGACGACACATTGGAGGCTCTGCTGCTGACATGTGAGCGTGTTTAGTCATGCGTGATGCTCAAAATGAGGCTACATGCTATAAATCCTGATGGTTGTGTCTCCAACAGCTCCAATACCCAAACAGGAACATTGTGCCTGTTCTGCTCGCTCACATTAGTTTCTCTTTCCCTTTATTTTCACCAAAAAAAATTAAAAATTCAAATATTTATTCTAGAGGATGAACTTGTATCTTTGAGCTCCTTATTTCCTCATCAATTTGGTGCTTTAATCTTCTCTGCAGGTTTAGACCTGCAGAGTGTGACTGAAGCCCTGCTGAAATGTTTTCCCACCCACCACCTTGATGCTAATGCTAACGCTAACCCTGACGTGGGTTTCTCATTGAGGTTTCAAACAATAACAGTTTGCTTTATATGCAGCAGGAGTTGTGACACTTTCTATGCTGAATTTAACGCTCAGTAATCCTGTGATCTGTGACCAGATGTTCAGCCAGCTGCGGTTGGATGTGTGTTGGTCTGACTGAATCACCTGTGTGTGTGTGTGTGTGTGTGTGTGTGTTTAGAGTCTGAGTCATCAGCACCAAGAGCCTCTGTTCTGAGAAATTAGCTAACGGCCAGTCTGAGTGTGTCGCGGTGGTCCTAAAACACCCCAAACAGGAAAAAAACCCTGTTTTGCTGAACTAAGGCTGCTCAGGAAGCTATCTACAATTGGCATTAAAGGAAATATTTATACATTTTAAACATAAACATACAAAATATCAGATCTACTGAACATTTTTAATAATGATCAGATCTCTCTGCTTATTTAGCTTCCTCCAAATCTGGTTTTGGCTCATGTTCTGAGGGATTACAGACATAAATACGTTCAGCTTCTCCAGTAATCCACACTCATAATATTTTATTTAGATTGCACCAGTTATACTGTCAAAATATTTTCTTCTGTGGTTTAAAAGGGTAGAACATCTACTTATCTGGGTTTAATGTGCTCAGAATGTGTGCATGTGCATGTGCATGTGCGTGTGTGTGTGTGTGTGTGTGTGTGCATGCGTGCCTGTGTGTTAGGCCATAAAAGCCAATGTTTGTAAATCCATGTTATATGTTTCTAAACATATACACTTGTATTTCTTGCATGATTACATCAGTGTGTGTGCGTGTGTGTGGCAGTGGCAATGCAGGCGTTATGATCGCCATGGCGACCAGTAACCGGGTCATCTGGGACAGCGCTAAGTAGGACACTCACTGAGAGATTTTCTCCATCAGCAGCAGAGACATAGAGAGAGAGAGAGAGAGAGAGAGAGAGAGAGAGAGAGAGAGAGAGAGAGAGAGAGAGTGTGTGTGTGTGTGTGATCACTTTAACTGTTATAAGCTAAATGATGTTTTAAAACATGGTTCTGGTTCGTAAGTCCGCTTTGAATCCATTTGGAGCAGAACTAATCCAAACTAGATCCAATGAGTTAGAAACAATTGCAGCCTGTTATGTAGATAAATGCATCTGTGTTTGTTTTAAAGAACAGTTTGATTATCTCAGAGGAGAGTTCCTATCCCAGTGGCTCTGGGTTGGACCTGTAAGCAGCCCACCTCAGGTATGAAGTGAATCTTTCACAGAGCAGGATGGAAGCAGCTGGGACTTACTTCGTACGTGATTCTCAGCACAGTGCAGCATGTCGGCAGCATGAATGAACTGGTACCCCGAGCCTCGGACCCTGAGTTCTGCCTCGGTGTAACCCAGAACTATTTTCCCCCTGAACAAGCAGAACCAAAAGTAAACATCATTAAAACTGTCACAGCAGAGGGGAAATCTGATCAGGGTTACATACTTGGCATCACAGGCCATCGGTGTAAAGTCCAGCTTGTGTTTGGTTCTGAAGATCATGTTCTTGGTACGGATCTCCAAGATGGCTGGTGGCTGCAGCGGCATGGCGACAGCAAACAGGGCGAGCTGTGGTGGGCTGCTGAGCCCATCATCATTGCTCTGTTGTCTGCTCTGACCATGCAGAAACTTCAGACGGCCCTGGATGCTCAGTGGCTGTGAGAATGTAAAGTACTCATTGTCATCATCATCATCATCATCATCATCATCACCACCATCACCATCATCATGACCATCAACATTATCATCATCACCACAATCACCATCATCATTACCATCAACATTATCATCATCATCAACACCATCATCATCATTAGGGTTGGGCATCGAGAATCGAGCATCAATTGGAACCGGGACTAACAGTCAGTTTTTCCCGGAATCGTTCAAATATTTTACTTTCGATTCCGATTCCCAGTCCGCCGACCGGAAGTAGAATCCGCCGGAAGTGTTTGAGTTACGCGTAATCATGAAAAATACGCAGCTGCGGAGCTGCAGAGGCGTTCTAAAGTGTGACTTTAAACGGAAAAAAAACGTGATGCGCAAATTCTGATGAACTCCTTTCAGAGCTGACTATAACTGTTGATCTGTCTGTCGCTCCTGCAGCAGCCTGAGCGCAGCATCGCGTCTCCCCCTCTTCTCTCACTGTGTGGCGCACAGCGGCAAAAATGTAAACAAACACATCTGCCGAATTTTTACTCCGTTAAAGTGATATAAACATTGCATCCTGCAATGAAAAATACCGCACAGAGGAAGCTCGTTAAAACACGTCAACGCTGTGGATTTAATACGAGTTTTGAAGAACAAACTCCAGGCGGAGTGAGGTGAGTTTTCATGTCTCACAGCAGAAATAAAAACTCACGGACCATCAACAGTCAAACGCAGCTAATCTCCACTTCCACCCACTAGGAGCCGATGCAGCAGACAAATAAATAAATAAAATAATAAAAAATAATTAATCTCAACATGCTAAATTGTGAGACTATTTTTTGCTTTTCTGCACTCTTTATTCTGTTGAGAGTTTTAATGTGTTAAATCTGTTATATTGTTACTGACAACAGCTACATTTAAGTTTCACATATTCTCACTCTGGACATGATCATCTTGAGAGTTTTAGCTGAAAACAGCTGCTGGGCTTTTCTGGTTATCTTGAAGACTTTTAGCCTTTCATCCTAGAGACTTCTTCAGCTCCCAGACTTTGTAGGAGGCTGTGAGTTGTGGTCAGAAACAAACACACTGATTGTGCTACAAGTGTTGTTTTCTTTCTTACAAACAAGTTTTTGTCTAAATTAAGGTGATGTTATTGTTCATAGAATTAAAATTTATGTTGACGTTCAAACTATTTCATCAAGTAAGACCTATGGTCAGCTGGCTCATTTAAAACATGTAACGTTTTTTGGAACCTGCCTCTTGAAAGAATCAGAATCGAGAATCGAAAGGAACCAGAATCAAAACAAGGAATTGGAATCGAAACCGGAATCATTCAAATTCAAACGATGCCCAATCCTAATCATCATCACCATCATCACTATCCTCATCATCACCATCATCACTATCCTCATCATCATCATCATTATCATCATCATCACCATCATCATGACCATCAACATTATCATCATCATTACATAATCATTACCATCATCATCATAATCATCATCATCACCACCATCACCATCATCACCACTATCATCACCATCACTATCATCACCACTATCACCATCATGCCATCACCATCATCATCATCATCATCATCATCATCATCATCATCATCATCATCATCATCATCATCATCATCATCACCATCATCATGACCATCAACATTATCATCATCATTACTATAATCATTACCATCATCATCATAATCATCATCATCACCATCATCACCATCACCATCCTCATCACCATCATCACCACTATCACCATCATGCCATCACCATCATCATCATCATCATCATTACCATCATTATTATCATAATCATTCACCACCATCACCATCATCATCACCATCACCACCATCGCCATCATCAACATCATCATTATCATCATCACCACTATCACCAGTATGCCATCACCCTCATCATCATCATTATCATCATCACCACTATCACCAGTATGCCATCACATCATCATCATCATCATTACCATCCTCATCACCATCAGCACCACTATCACCATCATCATTATCATCATCATCATTATGATTATTACCATCATTATCATCATCATCACCACTACCATCACCATCCTCATCATCATCATCACCACGATCACCATCATCATTACCATCATCATCACCACCATCACTATCATCACTCTCCTCATCATCCTCATCATCATCATCCTCATCATCATCATCATCATCACTATCCTCATCTTCCTCATCACCATCAACAGCATCATTATCATCATCATCACCACTATCATCATCATGCCATCACCATCATCATCATCATCACCACGATCACCATCATCATTACCATCATCATCATCATCATCATCACCACCATCACCATCATCACTATCCTCATCCTCATCATCACCATCACTATCTTCATCACCATCAACATCATTACCATCACCATCCTCATCACCATGACCATCAACATTATCATCATCATCATTATCATCATTACCAACATGATTATCATCATCACCACTACCATCACCATCCTCATCACCACCATCACTATCCTCATCATCCTCATCATCATCATTCTCATCAACATCATCATCAATAACATCATCATCATCATCATTATGATCATCATCATCACCATTATCACCACTATCACCATCACCACCATCATCACCTCTATCACCATCATCACCATCATCATTACCATCATCATCATCATCACCACCATCACCATCATCACTATCCTCATCAGCCTCATCATCATCATCATCACCATCATCCTCATCACCACCACCACCACCATCATTATCATCATGACCATCACCATCATCACCATCATCATCATCGTCATCATCATCATCATAATCATCATCATCATCACCACCACCACTACCGTCACCATCATCATCATCATCACCATCACCATCATCACCATCAACACTACCATTACCATCATCATCATCATCATCAGCACCACCACCATCATCATTATCATCATCATCGCCATCATCATCATCAGATGATGATGATGGTGACGGTAGTGGTGGTGGTGATGATGATTATGATGATGATGATGGTAATTATAATACCCACTACCATCATCATCTACATCATCATCATCATCACCACCGTCTAGGACAAACAAAAGCAAGGTCCCTAGACCAAGGGGAGGAATCTCAGTACCCTCGCAAACATTTAGGAAACTCATTCACGTTGTTGACTTTTAATACCTTTAAACTTCTTGAATCCAGCATGACCAGATCTACACACAAACGTTGCTCTGCTGTGACCTTCTCACCTCCTGGCCTCTCATGTGACCCCCCACCCCCCACCCCCCACCCCCATTAACCCTGAGTAATTGACCTTTGTGGGTTTAAGAACCTGTAGTTGCGGTATCAGGATTCCAGGCCTGAATAGCAGGAGGGATTATAAAAAACAAGCCACAGCCAATGCAGACAGGAGCAGAAACTTGGCTTACTGCTCACGCAAACCAACAGGGAAGAACATAAAGGTCCAGACCTCCATTTGGGTCAGACTGGAGCAGAGGCTTTAACGTCTTCATGCTAACATCACCTCTGCTGTCATGTTTATAATACCTTTTTCCTTCAATGTCTCAGTAGACAAACAGGAAATGTAAGGATCAGTTTCAGAGCTTTTATAACTCTGATGTTTCAGTTGGGTTCTGATTAACTAGAGACAAACTGAAAATCTGAGAAAAAAGTCTATACTTGTCATTTGTCCATTCAATCAAAGAGTTCTCATATTATTCTTAGTGTGGAGAACCATGGGAAATGAAGCTATCAGGTTTTGTTAGCAGCTCCTGAACACATCAGCCATCACCTGGAGCAGCAGTGACTCTGACTACGCAAGTTCCTTCTGGTTGGTGGGAGGATTAAAGCCTTTTTACCCACGACCCCGAGGTTCCCTTAAGGCGGATTATAGGAGCAAACGTTGGTTTCTGATCTCTAAGGGACTGAGGTGGCACGCCATAAAGCCAGCAGCACAAACAGGCCTTCAAACACTCTCATTAGGTCTCTAAATGGTTAAATGGTAGCATGGGGTCACCTTTTCTTTACTGATAAAAGGTCAAGTCATTACCAGGAAACCGGAGGAATTGTCCAAGAGGCAACGGAAGCGACAGACGAAGGCCCTCTCCAGGAAGGAGGAGTTTTCAGGAGGAAGCTGGTCAGGGTTGTAGCTCACCAGGCAGGATGAGGCTGATTCCTCAGCTGAACACATTTAACACACACACACACACACACACACACACACACACACACACACACACACACACACACACACACACACACACACACACATCAGAATCTTATTAAACAGATTAATACACAAAAGATGGCTGCCACAGCTAATCAAACTTACCAAACCCAAAAAATGCTCCATCTGTCAGATTTACCGACACTAAGCTAAAGTCTGATCATCATCTACAGCCTGATGCTAACAGGGCTGGCCCCTAAACAAGTTTTCTATGAGTGTTATTTAATTGCGTTATATCAATTAAATGATTTGAAAGCAACATCAGCAGAAAAACACAGATTTACTATTTTTTGTTTCCTAAAATTTGGAACAGATGTGAATAACGTGCAATCACTACAAAATAAAAGCCAAAGGCACTACATAAATGACGCATAGTATATAAATTATTTCTCTGAGTTTAATATAATTTAGTTTACCGGTATATTATTTAAAGTTATTTAAAAAGATGTACATGCTATCTTGGTGCTCTTGGGGGGACCCTGGTGGTGTGGGGGCCCCAAGCAGTCATTTAACTTGAGTATGCCTAGGGCCGGCTCTGGGTGCAAACAGATCTGACATAAGATGATTGTAGTTTAAACCCTTCATTTAAAGATGCTTTGATTGGTATTTTTTTGGTTCCTCTCAAAACAAAGGGGGCTCTCCACGTCTTTATGAAGCTGTATCCAGAACAGAGGAGGGCGTTGTGTCCTTGGTGTGTGAGATGTCAGCAGATCAACCCTCTCTAATTCAACACGACAAGTGAGTAAATCCATGTGAGTACAGTAGAAGCATCTGAGAGTCTGCTGCTGCTGGCTCGTTTTAACTCTAAGTGTGTGTGTGTGTGTGTGTGTGTGTTTTAACATTTAGAGAACATCTCAGGAGGATTTGTTCAAAGGTCATCAGTGGTCGCTGTTTCCTGACCTCTAGTTCCTCTTTGCTGTTCAGAGTAGATTTTTAATGTTGGGGGGAGGGGAGAGGGGCGGGATCGCGTCACAGACGGAGCGTGTAAACCGTGTGGAAGCAGAGTAGGTGGGTCTCCAGGATACCGACCTGCAGGATCGGTGGGGGGTTCCAGGCTGAGAGGAGGATTCAGAGCCCAGTGAAGATTCCTTTTGAACTCCTGCTGGTCTTCAGTGTGGATCAGTTCAAACACACTCTGGTGCATCACATCAGTCTGACAGGAAAAAAACATCAGCATCAGCTGATTTACAGCTCAGACATTTAAATCATTTGCTTAAAAATCTTTAAAGACCACGGTCACTTGTTTTTTTTAATACATTTGTCATAATCTCCAGTATAAACAAATGCCTTGTGGGGAAAAAACAAACTCTGGCGCGCCTGTTTCAGGAACTAGAAGTGAGCCTCATCAGAGCTGAGCTTCACATGGCAGGATTTTGGACTCTTATTTCCTGATATTTGGACATCTCACCTCTGATAGGCTAACAGCAACGTGACTCTACCACTGACTTGCAACATGGATGTTTTATCTCAACAAATAACACAAGCCTGGAGGAGTTCTGCTGTGTGGTGGAGTTGCTAATGCTAACGGTTAGCTTCTACTAGCAGAGACGTTCTTTGCTGTTTCCTGGACGCTAAACCAACAACAGCCTTCTCCATTGCGAGTGAAGATGGGTGAGCCCATGAATGTTCAGTGACAGTGTGACGTAGATCTGTCAGGATTTTCTAATCCTAGAGTTTCACCGTCTGTTTTCTATCAGAAGCTAATAGACGCTAAATCTTGGCCTTTAAATTCACAGAAACAGACTTTACACCAATTCTGGTTTAAAGCTGATCCCAGTAAAACCTAACAGAAAATAAAACTCTCTGGGGATTTAAACCTGATTTCAGAACTAAGAGTGTTGGTTTTAAATGATAAAGTAGAATTTTTGACAGATCAAACTCAGTGGTATAAAATAAATTAAACAAAAGGTAAAAATCTACTGTTTTAAGCTGAAAGTTCGATTAAACCAGTTTTCTGACACGTTTCATGATCAATTAGAGTAAGTACTGAAGTACTGAATCTGTTCTGATCAGAGGGTTTGGGTTCTATTATTACTCACACTGGTCCAGTGGGTGTTGGGTCAGGGTAAAGGACATAATGTGTTAAACAGATGTGTGTTTGCAGGTTGTTTTAGTCGAGGAGTTCCTTGAAGCGAAGCCAAACGAGTTTTTGATTCAAATGTCTGAAACGAAGCCAGAGACCTGCTGAGACTCAGAACCAGACTGACCCGGCTTTGGATGTGAGTAGAACCGCCCTCCCAGTGGGGAGGAGTCAGACTCGGGTCAACACAAGAGACTTAGACAGGCACAAGTGTTACATGAAATGCTTTCCAAACATTTCTGTCAGTCTGTGTCTGAGCTCCCGGGTTCTGCTCTGAGTGTCGACTGTTAGTTTGGATTCTCTTGTTACTAAAGTCTTTATCTGATTATAAAATCAAATAAACAGATTTTTTTGTGTTTGGGCTCATCAGAACCACCTAAAGAACCCTCAGGTTCTGTGTGACATGGACGGTTTGCAGCTCGATTAAATGTTGGTGTTTGGTAAACGTGAGACGACGGGCCTCAGGTGGACGGGGAAACGGGGGAGGAAGGTGACGATCACACCTCTATCCAGCACAGTAAACAAAATGTGTGTGTGTGTGTGTGTGTGTCACCAAGACTCAGGCTAAATTTATAAGAGCCTCCTCTAAAATGAGATTACAGCGCTCTGTTGTGATGCTAAGTGGATTAAAGCTCCATATGTGCTTTTTGTTCCAACCCCCCATCTGATGAAGACGGTGCGTTCACTGGCTCTGAACTCAGTCTGTAAAACTCAAGCTGCAGACCTGATGGAAGCCCAGGAAGTCCTGTATGGTGTGGGAGCAGAAGAAGATGTTTCCTTCGGCCGTCACCACCAGGACGAAGCCGTTCAGAGCCTGCAGACCCAAAACACAGAGGAGAAGAAGAAAGCTGAACTTCTGGTGATAACGTGGAACAACATCAGAAATAAATCTAGTAAGGTGTTTAGTTTTTATCGTGCAGGAGGGATCAGACTAATCTGTCTGAAACATCTGAGTCAACCTGTTCTGTTTTTGGCTCAAATCAAGAAATCAAGATTTGAACTAAGAAGAAAAGAGGGATGAAGCTAAAATAACCGGGATGAGAGTGTCCTTCAGGCAGAGGGAGGGAGACGGAGACAAGAGAACATCAGAGTGAAGATGTGGAGGAAGGAGGTTACACGTGAATGAGTAACGCCTCCATGGAGATCTTCCTGAAGCCTCAGGGGTCTGTGAGGAGGTGATGACACCGTCTCCTGTAAGAGCCACCATGGCACCTCCCTGATGAGGAGGAGGAGGTGAATGATCTCTGTAAGAACACACTGATCTGATCNNNCGTGTGCGCTAACACAGCCGTCCTTTCCTTTAAAACTTTTTGTAAAATTCCTCAACATCAGAAAGCAGAGAGCTGAATGATCTACTTTGGTTTTTAATTTAAACGTGATTGAAAACCCTCACCTATGGTCAAGAGCTTTGAGTAGTGACCGAAAGAACGAGATCGCGGATACAAGCAGCTGAAATGAGTTTTCTCCTCAGGGTATCTGGGCTCTCCCTTAGAGATGGGGTGAGAAGCTCGGTCATCCGGGAGGGGCTTGGAGTAGATCTGCTGCTCCTCCACATCAACAGGAGACATCTGAGGTGGCTCGGGCATCTGGTTAGGATGCCTCCAAAACACCTCCCTGGTGAGGTTTCCCAAGCATGTCCAACCAGGAGGAGACCCAAAGGAAGACCCAGGACACGCTGGAGGGATAATGTCTCTTAATTGGCCAGGAAATGCCTTGGCCCAAGTGGCTGGGCAGAGGGAAGTCTGGGCTTTTCTGCTTAGGCTGCTACCCCCGTGACCCGACCCTGGATACGCGGAGGAAAATGGGTGGATGGATGGATTGAAAACCTATCATATTTGTATCTTTCAGCTTTGTTCCTGTTGTTTCCTCTCATCCATCAGACCACAGCCTGTCAAAGTTCAGCTCAGAGGTCCTGAAGGTTTGTTTACTGAGTTTCTCACCAACCTGCAGCAGCAGCTCTCCCTCAGGAACCCGACCTTCTCCTGAAGTCCTGCTGCTGTCGTTCTGCTCGCTGCTCTTCTTCACACCGTTCACAGGCTGACTGTTCAACGCCACTAAAACAACACAGAGAGGAGACGAGTCAGAGAAAAGTAAAACCTCTGCTGTTAGAGATGGAGCGTTAGGGATTGTGTATGGATACGGATCACCAGGAACATTTAAAGATAAATAAAGGCCCGACTGAAAAAGGGATTTAATCTCTAAATATATAGTTGAAGAGGTAACTTCTGGTCCAACATGAATCACCTGGAAGTGTGCTTTTATTTTGAAAGGGTCTCTTAGGTGGAAGTGGGTCAGAGGTGTGTCGTAGATCTGATTCACGGTAACTCTGCTTTTGATATGACGTTTGTTTTTGATCAATTTGTGTTTTTTTTCACACAAACGAGTCACTAAAGAGAAAATCCTGATTCTTCTCCTAAACAAACGTTAACCTCAGTGAACGTTTGTTGTTTTTTAATATAAAGTAAAGATTTTATCACCTCAGCAAACAAACAAAGAATTTACATCTTATTCTTGTAAATGTGTGCCTTTTATCATGTAAAATTTTACTTCCTGTAAATTTATGACTTTAAAACATCAAAAAAACACACAAATTTTTTTCATTAAAACATATAAAATGAATCTAAGAACTTTTTCTTTAATAAATAAACAGATGATTTTTATGGTTTAGAATCTAAATAATGAATGTGACCATTTCATATGCGTGTTGTTTGTTTTCTGTCTCTTCTGATGAACGGTGAATGAAAGTAAGTATGAGTAACACCGTGTTCCCTGAAGGGCTATCTCTGTGACCTTTGACCCCAGAGATACCAACACAAAGAGCAGCGGCGGTCGGCGGCGTGCCGCTGACCGTGAGGAAACCGTCTGGAGGAAACAAAGAGCTTTTTCTGAGACGTTAATGGAACAGGAAGTGTCTGACTAAACCCAGGTTCTTCAGAACCTGACCCAGTTTCACCGCAGGGATCCATCCGTCTGGAGAGGTTTCCACAAAAAAAAAAAAAAAAACACGGACACAGACCCTAAATAAAGTCACACTCTTTTATTTATGTGTGTGTTTTATAATAAAACATAATGAAAACATATTTTTTCCTAAAATTTTTCTTTTTTTATATAGATAAAAGTCACTTCTGATGGATTTATTCAGCAGAAATGTCATCAGACATGTTAATGGTGAATAATCACTAATGAAAACAGATTAGTGGTGATTTATGAGCTGATTTATTTGAGCTGCAGCCAAACTTGGTTTGTGTCTCAGCTGAGCCTCTCAAGCAAAAACAGAACAGAAAATCCATCGTGACCATCAATAATTCAGAGCTAGAAGGGATGGAAGGGGAGTTTAG
Source organism: Aphyosemion australe (assembly GCA_006937985.1). Lineage (NCBI taxonomy): Eukaryota > Metazoa > Chordata > Actinopteri > Cyprinodontiformes > Nothobranchiidae > Aphyosemion > Aphyosemion australe. The sequence continues at coordinate 18,761 of SSNS01000594.1, forward strand.
CGCTCTGACGTCAGAAGCTGTCAGGATGGGGGGGGCAGCCCGAGGCGGCCGAGCAGAGGAGAGGGAGGGATGTTGGCACAACGAAGGACGACAAGAACGCCAACATCCAATAAAAACATCACAACAGAAGCTGCTCAGCGGCTCGTTTCACCCAGAGCTGCATCAGCCTGAGGAGCAGGAGCAGGAGCAGGCTGCCTGCTTTACTGATTAATAAAAACAGGAGGAGCGCTGGAGTCCAGCGAGCGCTTCTGTGTGTTGAGCTTTAAATATTCATGCAATAAAACCGATTCGTAGCAGGAAACGTTCATCTGATCTGAACGGAAACGCTCTGAAACACAAACGTTATTCCTTAACTCTGCCGACTGACCTAAAAGCACGTTCTCTCACAATCCGTCAGAATAAATTCAACAAAATAAAAGCCTGCAGCAGATCTGGGAACCGTTCGTGATGTTTCATGTTTCATCTCCTCACGTTTGGATTTCTCATCACTGCAGCGTCTCTGTGCTTCAAAGAGGAACCTGAGAGTGGATTGTTGCTCTGCAACCCCCCTTCAGAAGGCCCGTAAGCCTCCCCTGAGTGGATTACACACACACACACACACACACACACACTCACACTCTGAACGCTCCAGCCTCCTCAGACCTACATTACTGCATCACTCAAACGCGGGTCGTCTCATGGCCACGGGGCGAAACAGGACCGACCCTCAGAACGGTTCTGTTCTATCAGAACGTTTCAATAACAGGGGGTCACCAAAAGTTCAGCCGCTCCGAGACGGAGAGCCCCGGCCTTATTCTGCTGGTCGGCACGTGACGCGTTTAGAAACGGTGGGTTTAATCACCAAATCAAGTCTGAGTCTAACTCAGAGACATTTTAAAACCCACATAATCCCCACGTAAAGACGGAGGGCTTTCTGAAGGCTGTAGAAACACAGCATGTTACTTTTGATACCCTGAAATTAAGTTTAGGCCTAAAAACTGTTTTAAATAGTGGGATTGAGAGTTTTAAACCTATTTTTGGATCCTACAAAGACGGTAAAAGTAGTTCACACACACCTCCTTAGCTAAAATCCACCTGCTGCGTGTGTAAGCCTGATAAATCCGACCTGCTGCACTTCACCACCTCTAAATCAGGATGGGAATCAAAGAGGTCAAACTAAAGTGGCTTTTCCTCCAGCACCATCCCCAAAAACCCACGCCCAGTTCTTTACGCTTGTTTTGGATGAATTATTCATAAACGACTCAGTGGACCCAAATATAAGCCCTATAAATAACAACATCAGCTTCAGTTCTCATCCTCCTGAGGCAGGAAAGTGGTAGAAGAAAACAAAACAGGAGCTTTTACCAGGAGATGTGTGTGTGTTTCACATTAAGGTTGTTTTTCAGCCAAATAAACACACTTAAACTAAAGAAAACTGGTCTGAATCAATACCTGTGGTTACTATGGTGACCTTAATGAGCCACTGGCAGCAGCTTTAACATTTCTTTTGATCCTTGTTCAGTTAGAACGCTTTTAAGCATAAAAATGTAGTTTTAGCTATAGGTGGTTTAGATTTCAGCCTCATCTGCAGCTCTAAAAACACCTGAGAAGTTCGTGATGAACCCCACCCTTCATAGAGACGCGGCCCCACCTGAGAAGAAGCTCTTGGTGCGGAGAAAGCTGACGCTGAGTCTCAGGATGGACAGCTTGTCCAGGCTGGAGATGACGTCTTCAGGGAACGGCAGCAGGCTGGCTAGTCGATCCAGCTCCGAGTTCAGGCGGTCACGATGGCGTTTGGACGGGTTGGACTTGGTGCCTTCTGCAGGAGTGGGTTTGACCCTGGAGAGGAAGATGACATCATCATCATCATCATGTGAACATTCATCTCCTCAGGTGGCTCATAACTGATGTTCATTTAAGATACAGGAACGAAAAAGCTCTAATCGAATCAATCGTCTGTTTTTATTTTTCTTTGAGGTAGACCTGATCCAAACAATTAAGAATTTTATTATACATGTGTGTGTATAATATATGACATATTTGTCACCTAATTTTACTATATTTTATATTACCTTTGGCTCACGTTTGATGTTTTAAAGTATTTCAAAACAGATCTAAGACATTCAAAATATCAAAGCCATGTTGTTTGAGCTTGAGAGCCAGAGGAGGACCCTGATCTTCTGCTTCAGGAGGCAGTTTGAAATATTTATGCTAGAAAAGTCATGAAAACTGGCACAAACACAAACAAAAGACTAAAATACAACACAACAAATACACAAAGCTATCACACAGTCACACAAAACAAGCACTAAATGGGAAAATGTTTCAGAGAGATGCAAACAAAAAAACAATCACAAAAAACAAGAATATTCACAGGAAAGCACTAAAAAACAAACATGGATGCAAAAGAACCAGGTGATGAAAAGCATAAGGGGCAAAATATCAACAAGAGGAATTGCAAATTAATCATAATAAAACACAAAAAGCCAATAAGGAGGCAAAAAAGACAATAAATGTTAACAAGGAGGGTTAATGTAAGAAGTATATCCAAAGAGAGAAACCAAAACTGCACACAAAGATGGACTGACCACCAACAAAAGACCAAAGATTATATTTTTGAAAGGAAAATGTAATTGAGAACATAATCATAGTGAAATCAACACAAGACCAACTAAAGCACAAAAACAACTACAAAGAAAACAGCACAGCTGAGAAGCCTGGGGGTCTGATGGTTAACCAGATAATTAGATAATAATCAGGTAATAGTTTAATTAGGCTGTAGCTTCCGCCTGCTGCCTACAGGGGGCGTTGCGGAGATAATCCCATGTTTATAGCCCGTCAGGGAGGATTAAAGTGTATAAAATGTTTTAAATATCTTAATTTGATGTGAATCCGCCTTTAGGTGTTACTTACCCCCTCTGAGCCGGTTTTCGTCTTTTCCTTCCAGCGTACATTTTATTATTTAACAGTAAAATCCGGTAGCAGCTGATCCAAAAAATCACCAATAAATGTCAAACATCCTGATCCGTTAGCGTCCAAAAAACCTCCTCACAGTGTTTAGAGCGTAAATTCTTGATTAAAAAATAAAATAAAATGATTTATGAATGAAGAACGATGATGTTCAAAGTCTGGAAAAACACACTTTAACCGCTCCCGTTAACGGTTCTATCACGGTCCGCTCCGTTATCCCGTCCTGTCGCACCGCGGGTGCGTCGAATCCAGCGGACTAAACCCGCCCCGGTTCCCTCTCGCATTCTGGGGTATCACCGAAACAAAACCCGGCCATATGAATGCGTTAAAGTCCGGTCCTCCAACCGTGTCCCGGTCCGTCAGCTCCGTCCTCCTCCCGGGATCTGCTCGTTGTGAGACCGGAGCGGTGCGCGCTCTACCCGGAGATGGAGTAGCGCTGTATGGCAGGTGGAACGTGCCAGTTCTGAGTCTGGACAGTATGACAAGTGGAACGTGCCACACCAGCGATAGGACACCCTTTATGTGACATTCACAAAGAACCTAAAGCTATCCAGTGAGTGATGTGCAATCAGGGGTATTTCCTGTCACAATCTATTTGTCCACTTTACTAGTCTATAAATATTTTTTATGTATGATTTCAAAAATGTTAAGGTCAACATTGCTAAATGTACATATTTCCTGTTCAGGTGAGGTATTGGTGATTTCTGCCATTTCTCTGAAGGCGCTTTGCCGCTCACAGTGACTGATGCAGAAAGTTGATGCATCCTGTCTCTACATCGCCAACATAAATGTTTGATTACACATGTGCTACACAGGCTGGCCACAGACTGTCTAATATATCTGATGAATGTGTGAGCTTCAGTTGATCAAAGTTTTACATTTTGAGACAGTAATGTACTTACCAGGCATCTGTGGAGGCGATGTAACTAATAGTGTATTCTACAGTAGCAAAAAATAGATTGTGACGTAATGTTGCAATGCATTGTGGGATGTAGCCCTAGACAAGCAAGTGTGTATTTTGTATGGGTGCCTATTGGTTTGAGTCACTCCGCTCATCTCAAAGTTGTATTTTCGTCTCCTAAAAATGTTCAAACAGGAAGGAACTAAGCACCGTAGTTGGGGGTGGTGCTAATCGGACTCTATACCCAGATCTTTTGTCGGAGGGGACATTTTTTATCCATTTTCCAAAGCCAGGTAAGGTCTGCACATGAAACAGCTGGAAAGGGAAAGGGCCAAGCTAAAGACAGCAAACCCAAAGCGATGGCAGTATTTGTGTGGAAGAGCAGATTTTCACAGTGTGGAGCAGATTGAGGGTTGTGCATACATTTGTTGCAGACATTTTGCCGGTGGGAAAAGTCATACGTCTGAGAATGACGAGCTANATACTAGCAACACTCTCAGATGTGCAGTTATCCAGGAGGCAACGGTGTAAACGAAGGGGTTCAGCTGAACATCTCGGCCAAACAGCATCCAAACGTGGACAAAAAAGGCTTTTGACCAAAGGTAGATGGTATTTAAAAAGTAGTGACACAATAATAAACTAAGAGTAAAAAACAAACTTAGAGAAAATGTTACTTAAGCACTGTGAGTTATGAGTAACTCTTTGAGCATAAACGTCTGAATTTTGTTTCTGTCGATTTGTTTTTATCGACGTCCAAATGCTTTGCCTGTGTTTTATCAATGGGTAAATGTTTGCTTGTCTAGCATTAGCACTTAGCAGCACTTGCGCAGTGATGTCAACTGTACGCTTTTCAGTTAGTAGTGAATTTCTAATTGATGCACCTAAAGGAAGGTGTTTGTTCTACAGGGCTGCCACAACTTCACCGCAGGTCATCAGTTGGAATTCTGACAGCATAATGCGGTTATTTTACTCAATCTCCTTTGCCTGGTTTGGCTTGCTGGCACCTTTCACCCCTCATACACCGTCCTGCACACAGTCAGTTTAAGGCAATTGTTCCTTTTTGTTGATAAACAGAATAAAGACTAATGATCACACACAAAATTTCCAATTAGCAGAACAATAGAGTACTTTCTGTCCATGTTTTTTTTTTTTCTTTCTCTCTTGGTTTAATTGGACAAGTTTACCGGTAATGTCAGATGATCAGCGCTATGCTCCATGACGGCAGGCGGCGGTAGTGAGCCAAAGCCGGAAATAGTTTTCTCAACATCCGGTAGTAAAGCGCGTTGGCTTCATCGACATATAAATCTATGGACATAGCCCGCCCATTTGGATTTTAATATGCAAAATGATGCAAAATGGGAGGTTCCCACCGCCTCCATTTTGGCCGTGACACGCGCCTCTTCATGCCCAGACAATCCATAAATGGGAAAAGAGGTGGAGCAGAGAGGGTTGGAGATAACAAAACCAATGTAGGAAGCTAAACTGAGCTAACACACGAAGCTAAGATGGAAAACCGAGACAGCGAACCATGCAGCTGTCTGGCTTCCGTGTGAGGCAGCAGCGTTGGTCGTCTGTGGAGCTGTAATATGGATTGTAAAAATACAAGCAGAGCCTCAGACCACCGCGATCGGAGCCGTGCGCGCTGGCTGCTTACACGGTGTCACGCTCCGCTCCGGGGGAGTTCACCGGGACCTTAGCTGCATGCTAACTGGAAGCTAGTGGAGTTTTTCGGGCGCTTTTAGCGAGAGAAACGCGGTTGAGTGTCTCCAAAATGTAACGAGATCAGCTCAAACAGCGCAATTGTTTCTGTAGTCTCCCTCAGAGAGTTCCACAGGCTACAACCACAGCGTCAGACGGTAGCCAAGCAGCCGCGCGTCCCAGCTCCCTCGGGAGAAGGGAGTGTGCGGCTGCTTGTGTGTAGTGAAGCCGGGCGCCCGCCTAGCTTGACTGCGTGCCTTCACAAGGATTAAGCGGCACATTCGCGGATCTCTGATCGCAGGCCGCTGCTGGTAAAAGGAGCGGCACGTTGCCCAAACTCGGCAAAGCTCCGTTCTGCAGCGATGACCTCGTGGATCTTCGTCCCGAAGCCTCAGCTAGCCTCGGTTAGCTTACCTAGCTCGAGTTAC
>SSNS01000594.1:41913-61317 GCA_006937985.1 Aphyosemion australe
TTGTTTGTGAGTCTGGGCTTTAATCTAAACGCCGGCTGCTTCTGTGAATATCTTGCGTTGTGTCACTGTGTGTTTTTCTGGATACGTGTAGCGTCTATTTTACGGCCTCACGTTTATTTACAGCTTATGGGTGTTCTGTTTGTAGAAAGTGGATTCTATTGATTAGATTTAGCCTACTCCCCTTAAGCGTGTGTGCAGTTTGTGTAATATATGGGTGAATGGATGAATGTTTTTGTCAAAAACATGCTTAATATATTCGAAAACCTTTTGAACAACTTTGTTGCCGGAAGCGCTACTGTGACCGTCAGTTGTGTGACGCTGATGCTTAAGAATCAATGGTAATTTTGCGTCCCCTAGTGGTGATATGTGGTTAGCGCCCCACCCAAAAAAAAAGTCACCGGCCGCCACTGGGAGACACACTACTCTTGTGTGACCAGAGGGACACAACAGGCTCCAGAGAACGTTCGCAGGCAGGACAGAAAGGTCTGTGAAGGTGCTGTTGTCTGGGTAGTAACTTTCAATGAATAAACATCTGAGAGCGTGAGCGGGAAGAATAAATTGAGACCAAGTGGTGATGTACATAAACATGCTTTAATCACATACACACGCCATTTCTCTGAAGGCGCTTTGCCGCTCACAGTGACTGATGCAGAAAGTTGATGCATCCTGTCTCTACATCGCCAACATAAATGTTTGATTACACATGTGCTACACAGGCTGGCCACAGACTGTCTAATATATCTGATGAATGTGTGAGCTTCAGTTGATCAAAGTTTTACATTTTGAGACAGTAATGTACTTACCAGGCATCTGTGGAGGCGATGTAACTAATAGTGTATTCTACAGTAGCAAAAAATAGATTGTGACGTAATGTTGCAATGCATTGTGGGATGTAGCCCTAGACAAGCAAGTGTGTATTTTGTATGGGTGCCTATTGGTTTGAGTCACTCCGCTCATCTCAAAGTTGTATTTTGGTCTCGTAAAAATGTTCAAACAGGAAGGAACTAAGCACCATAGTTGGGGGTGGTGCTAATCGGACTCTATACCCAGATCTTTTGTCGGAGGGGACATTTTTTATCCATTTTCCAAAGCCAGGTAAGGTCTGCACATGAAACAGCTGGAAAGGGAAAGGGCCAAGCTAAAGACAGCAAACCCAAAGCGATGGCAGTATTTGTGTGGAAGAGCAGATTTTCACAGTGTGGAGCAGATTGAGGGTTGTGCATACATTTGTTGCAGACATTTTGCCGGTGGGAAAAGTCATACGTCTGAGAATGACGAGCTAATACTAGCAACACTCTCAGATGTGCAGTTATCCAGGAGGCAACGGTGTAAACGAAGGGGTTCAGCTGAACATCTCGGCCAAACAGCATCCAAACGTGGACAAAAAAGGCTTTTGACCAAAGGTAGATGGTATTTAAAAAGTAGTGACACAATAATAAACTAAGAGTAAAAAACAAACTTAGAGAAAATGTTACTTGAGCACTGTGAGTTATGAGTAACTCTTTGAGCATAAACGTCTGAATTTCGTTTCAGTCGATTTGTTTTTATCGACGTCCAAATGCTTTGCCTGTGTTTTATCAATGGGTAAATGTTTGCTTGTCTAGCATTAGCACTCAGCAGCACTTGCGCAGTGATGTCAACTGTACGCTTTTCAGTTAGTAGTGAATTTCTAATTGATGCACCTAAAGGAAGGTGTTTGTTCTACAGGGCTGCCACAACTTCACCGCAGGTCATCAGTTGGAATTCTGACAGCATAATGCGGTTATTTTACTCAATCTCCTTTGCCTGGTTTGGCTTGCTGGCACCTTTCACCCCTCATACACCGTCCTGCACACAGTCAGTTTAAGGCAATTGTTCCTTTTTGTTGATAAACAGAATAAAGACTGATGATCACACACAAAATTTCCAATTAGCAGAACAATAGAGTACTTTCTGTCCGTGTTTTTTTTTTTTTCTTTCTCTCTTGGTTTAATTGGACAAGTTTAATTTCAGATGATCAGCGCTATGCTCCATGACGGCAGGCGGCGGTAGTGAGCCAAAGCCGGAAATAGTTTTCTCAACATCCGGTAGTAAAGCGTTGGCTTGTGGTGTTTTTATGGCAAGCCAAAGGGGCCAAAAAAGCGCGCGTTCTAAACGCGCGTAATGACCGCCAAAACCTGTATGAAAAGCCAATAGAATAGAATAGACTTTATTGATCCCACAGTGGGGAAATTCACTTGTTACAGCAGCACCAACCAACACTCAAAAGGATAATTAGAAGAGAAATAAAAACTACATGTACAGTATATATACATATATGTAATCTTCTATCACTAAAATACTACAATGGTGAAACAAATACGTGGCAGAAAATAATTTATAAAACAGAAAAACAGAAAAACTAAAAGCTGCTTCAGCTGGGTTGATAAACAAAGAAACTATAAAAAGATTAGTCCTGATACGTTAAACAGTTTAAAGGGATAAAACGTAATACTGGCAAGAAGTGTAGCTTAAAAAAATATAGAGTATATTTTAGATATAATTTCCACATTCATATATCAATTTTTTACTAAATGTTTACTCAATTTTCTCATGTTTACTCAATTTTCAACCCATTAACCTACGTATGTCATCACAGATTTAACCTCCTGTTTATACAGCCTCAAATATCTCTTTATAAGGTAAAAAATTAATTAAGTACAGGGATGATGGAGATTAAAATTGTTGTATTATTCTTCCTTCAACCTGGTATTATGGAGACACACTACTCTTGTGTGACCAGAGGGACACAACAGGCTCCAGAGAACGTTCGCAGGCAGGACAGAAAGAGCGTGAGCGGGAAGAATAAATTGAGACCAAGTGGTGATGTACATAAACATGCTTTAATCACATACACACGCGGTTGTCAATCACACAACCTGAATAAAAATTTAATTAAAACTAAATGTTGTGGTAAAACAGAGATAAATGCAAAATAATGTGTGGAGCTGGAAACGTCCAAAAAACAAAAAACAAACAAAAAAAATTACAACCAGGAAGCAATCGGTAAGAAAAATACTTTAAAGGCAGGGTCCATAAGATGACGTTGTCAGGGCGAGGAGGAGGAGATTTTAAAGTTCGAAAGGCTGTTGCTCACATAGATATCATATACTGCTTCAACACACCTGATTTTAATAAGCAGGTGAATAACAGGCTTCTGCAGAGCCTGATGAGCTGCTGAACAGGTGAATCAGCTGTGTTGAAGCAGGGAAACCTCTAAAACGTGCTGGATAGCACCTCTCCAGGACCAGGGTTCCCTACCTTTTGTCAGAGACTTGGGTCCAGTCCTGCTCATTCTCACCTTTTGTTTATGCCTTGTTGTGAGTCTGCAGGTTGGCCTCTGGAGGGCGCCATGGTGACGCTCTACTCTCATCAGATGCACTGGCAGGTGTGCAAGCTGCACACCTGCAAATCATCACACACTGCCAGAATGTTGCCCCTTGTGGTAACCTCCAGCTCCTGAGCTCGCGACATAAGCTTCTGTAAGTTTAATTCTCTAATCCAGGGGTTCCCAAATTAGGGGTCGGGATCCCAAATGGGGTCCCCACAAGATTACAGGGGGTCCCCATAATTTTGTCTTTGCTGAGGTTGTGAGGTTAGCAAGATTTTATTTGTAAAAATTACACTTATAAAATTCTAATAACACACCCTACAGTATAATCAGAACTCCATATAAAGTTATAACTCTATGTCTGTATAAAGTTGGCAAATTATCACATTTAACGTGTTTATGCATGTAGGAGTTGTGGTTGGGGGTCCTGGCTTGTCTTGGACACAGGCAAGGGGGTCCCCAAAGAAAAATTTGGGAACCCCTGCTCTAATCCATTGTTCTGTCTCCTTAGTGACCTGCTGCCTGTATCCCTGATTCCTGCGATTAAGGCTCACTGTTCTGAACCTTGCCTTCCTGGAACTCCTCTGTGTTGCCTCTCAAGTGTCCTTGTATCATCACCACCATTCTGCTCTCAGTCATCTTTAGCCGCTCCAGTTTCTGTCGTGCGTCACCTGCTCCGCCAACCACCATCAACCGCAAGGAAACGATTCATTTGAACAAAATCATTCCCGGACGTCTGTTAATTCCTCAGCCTACTCTCCAGTGTGTTTGAACCCGTCTATTCCTGGACTCTCGACTCTATTCCTCCCCAGCCACTTGATCCAGCCACTCAGTAATCTGTACAACATTATTCTCCGCCATTTACCCATCACCTACTTACCTGCTCTTCCTCTTTCAGAGTCACCAACCCTCTGACGTCTGGAACCAGCTATACATCATTCTCTAAATAAAGTTGTTAAGCTTATTCCGATCTCCTGAGTTTATCTGAATGTGGGTCAAACAATTACCTAAAACCATGACACCCCTGCCTTAGTCATATAGTGAAATCGCTTTCTAAAACATTACCCATTATGAATTATTATTTGAAAATATTTTTATTTGCATTATTGAATCATTTAGTCATGGGTTACATTAGCACTCTATCTTCTCGTAAATTTAGGACCCACTTTTTTTTCCCCCTTAGCTGCCCGCTGCAACCTCAAAACCTCCCGCTCCTGCAAGATTTGCATTGGGATCTTCCGGGATCCCAATCCCATTACAGGAATCTAGTTCAAAGCCCTTTCCTGGATCTGTGCTGCATTTTGATTTTATATCCTCTTTTCAAAAACTTTGGCAATTACTACTCTTCATTTTTGTACAAAGATTTCATATTGCATGTTATAATGCATTATTTATAGATGTGCAAATCACTAAATATATTGTCATGCAAGGTTCAAAGACGGCTTAAATACCCTGGGTGTTTATTCTGCAATGCTGGTAAACAAGGAGTTCTTCCTTTTATGGCCCCTTTGGCTTGCCATACCCTTTGGTGTCAAAACATCAAAGATGCATTCAGGCCTGTGCTACATACCCCTGGGTCCAGCAAGAGTTCCACAGAGAACTTGATCCTCTGTCTATGGGAAAACTTCATCTTTGAAGCAGAGGGTATGGGAAGCATACAGGTGAAACTGTAAAAATGAGAATATAGTGCAAAAATCCATTTGTCAGTAATCCAGCTTAGACTGAGAGGCCATTTAAAGGCTCAAGAACCCTTTGCAGGTGTTCTAGATTGATCTAGAATATTGAACCTTTTCATGATATTCTAATTGAGATTTTGAATGTGGGGTTTTCATCAGCTGTAGCCATAATCATCACAATTATAACAAATAAAGGCTGAAATATCTGGCTTTACATGTAATGAGTAACTCATAGAATTACTGGCATAAATGAACTTGCACCATATTTTCATTTTTCCAGTTTCACCTGTAAGTTGTAAAAGTGCAAAGTGGTTTATTTCTCCTGTGTTTTTGTGTCTGAAGTAGAACAACGCTTTCACAACAATTTAACCTGGAAGGTGATGAAACAAAAACAACATGGTTAGGCCTTTTTAAAAACGTGATTACTTTTGTATGTATTATATTTATAATGCCACTTTAACCCTAGTTTATGAATATACATTTTTATAGAAATAATGCTTCCATTCCTCTCCAACATTATTTCTCATTTTTACTTTATTTTGTAGATGAGATTCAGGTGTCTCGTTGGAGATGATCCTATTTTTCTCCACCGTAGGGATGGGCAATAAATTGAAAATTTATCGTTATCAATGTTATGTTCTGGTCTCATTCACGACAGACTCCAGAATCTCTCATTTCTACCCAACGGGGTAGCAAGGTTTATTAACACGTCAACAGCAAATTACAGTCCGGCTCAACCTCCTTTCCTGTGTGTCCCCCTACCCTTCCATGTAGCAACACAACCCCTTATGGAACAAACCATCTTTTTTGGAACAAACCATCTTACAAACAATAATTCCCATTATTACATCCCTTCTTTTTTTTTTTTTTAGAATACTAACATATTTCATTATTCAACCATGTACATTTCTGCAAGCGGTAGTGAACATCAAATTCCACAGAATACCCAACTCTCCCCCTCAACAATAACAATAAAGACTGTCCAGTCCTCATCCTGTAACATAGTCCTTGTACCGAAGAGGTGGAACCATTTTGCGGCCTGACCTTGTACTGACACCCCCTGTTACCTTGTCAGTCGTGATCTACTGCTCCCGGGTTTCTGATGGAGCCGTCCCTGCGCCACTCAGTGCCCCAGTGTCTGTCATGGCATCTTCTTGAGCAATCACGTCTGCATGTCTCAGGTGCCTCTGATTCCTCCTCAGGACGCTCCCAGAGTCCAACTGAACCTCATAGGACCTCGGGTCAACAGTCCCAATCACCACTCCCCTGCTCCAAGTAGAATGGCGGTCAAAAGGCTGGACTCTGACACGGTCCCCTAGCTTCAAAGAGTCCATGTCTCGTGCTGATCGGTCATAGCACACTTTTTGGCGCTTCTGTTGCATCACCAACTCTCGGCGGGCTGGGATGACTTTTGGCCTTAGCAGGCTCATCCTGGTTGACAAAAGCGTCTGTGTCCTCCTGCTGAGCAGCCTCTGAGCTGGACTGGTCTCCAGGCCTTGTGATGGTGTGTTGCGATGGTCTAGAATCGCAAGATACGGGTCCTGCCCCGCCAGTTTTGCCTTTAGCGGCAGTCTCTTTGCTGTCTTCACTGCTGATTCCGCCTTCCCATTACTCTGAGGGTATCCTAGTGAAGATGTTTTGTGCTAGAAATCCCACAGTCGACTAAATCTCTGAAACTCACTGGACGTATACTGTGGTCCATTATCTGAAACAACAATGTCTGGGATGCCCTGTCTGGCAAAGTGAGCCTTCAACTTTCTAATCACTGTGGTGGACTTAGTGTCCGGGAGATAGTCGATTTCCCAGTTTCCCAAGTTCGAATAGTAGCCCACTGTGATAAGGTAGTCCTTGTCAAACATAAACAGGTCTGAGCCCACCTTAGCCCATGGTCTAGTCGGGATCTCGTGTGGGACTAACGTCTCTTTCTGCTGTCTATAGTCCACTGACCTGCAAATGTCACACTTAGTCACATAAGTCTTAATTAGTTCATTCATGCCTGGCCAATACACACACTCTCTGGCTCTCCTTAGGCAACCCTCTACACCTAGGTGCGTCGAGTGTAGTCTAGCTATTATATCCTGTCTCATTGTGGTCGGGACAACAACACGTTCCCCTCTAAACACAAGTCCATCGGTGGTGACTGCATGGAGAAGTGGAGGACAAATTTGTCCATGTTAAAAAGTCTCTGAAATACATAAACACAATATAAACACACTAGAGACGTGACTGCACTGATGGCAGGATACAACCCTACGCCCTCTGCTGTCCTGGTGGAGAATTGCTTCACAACACGGACACACCACTTTTTATACTTATACAGTAGTTACCTGTTTATTATTTAGTGACTTCAACTTTTAAACTGTGTATATACTGTATAGTCTGTGTTTTCTTTTTATCCTATTTTTATCGCCTGTTTATGCCCTGTTTTTATCTTTAATGTCATGCTGTTCTGTTGTTATTTTAATTGCCCCTAGGGGATAAAGTCTCACTAGCCTCTTTTATAAAACAATGCCGCCAATTTGCCGCAACGCCGATGCGGCATCTGGGAGCCTAAGGTCGTTTATAAGAGCTCAGACCGTGGCGGTAATGTTGCGTAATCAAGTCTGTTTTATAAAAGATTACGCGATGGCGGCAAAAAGGAGATATGCGGGCGGCCTCTGCACTGTCGCGGACTTCCGTGTATTTTGGACATAACTTGCTTTTTATTGCGATCAAAGTCACGCTCCTTAAGTTTTTATTTTAACAACCAGCTACAGGTGTGTGTCCTCCACCATCCCTGTGAGCTGTCAGATGATCTGAGCTGCAGATCTAAGAGAGAAGCTCCTGGAGCACCGCATCGCTCCAGTTTATCATCTCAGCTGGTTCTGTTTACAAACGTGAAACTTAAGCGCGTGTTTACTTTCATTTTTAATATAGTTCCCGGCCGGAGCGCAGCATTAATTCATCACGTGATCATGACACCTCCCTCTTTTGCGCCAAGGCTTAATGTGCGTTTATAAGACCGGCGAAGCCGCAATATTACCGCAATACTACCAAGCGTGGCGGCACGAATGCCGCAATATTCCCGGAACGTGATGCCGCCATGCCGCGTTCATAAGAAACACGTTGCGGTAATATTGCGCTGATTTGCCAGCATGGTGTGTCTTATAAAAAGGGCTTCTGATTCTGACACCAACGGAGAAGTATACAAGGAAAACTTCTTTGTGTGTGTGTGTGAGCTTGAGGTTTCTGACGACGAAGTATAAACTAGCCTTTAGTGTTAACTTGTTGTTAGTGCTACCTACAGCGGGCTGCGGTAGGGTCGTTTATGACAGCTGTAATTCTGCTTCCAACCAGTAGGAGTGAGAAGCGGGGAAACTTATTTAGTCTTGCTGTAAGGAATTTGGCTGCATGCACAGCAAGGGGGGATTCAGTAAACAGGAAATAAAAATAACTCAATATTTGAAAGCACATACAGGTGGTGTGGCTGCTTGTTCCTGAAATGGTGGCATTTGCTGGACCCTGAAGGTCGTTATCATCTTTACTGGGATGAGAAAAGAGGAAAAAATAATTATTTCACATTTAAACACAAGGTCTGTTCAAAAGTTACTTTCAAATGAGGTAAAAATGTTGTTGAAGTGAGTCCTTACAGACGGTCGGCCCAGTAGCCGATGATGACTCCGCTCCACTCAGGAGCTGTTCACCCTGGACACATCACTCTGCAGGCCTGGTTTGTCCCACGTGAAACACCCAATTTCCATAGATCTGCATTCAAAGAGCCCAAACAACCACTTCACCCTTGAACCTGGATAGTTTCCATTTAAACGTCTAATTCGCACATTTATCATCAGGAAACAACGGATGTCCTGGAATTATTTTACAAGACCTTGGAAACGGACTTGAATCATTCACCAATATAGTGCAGGTTGATATAACTGAACTGTATACAAATAAAAAACACAGTTTACCCATGATATCAACTATCACTGAAATAAATGTAGCACTGCCTCAACTTAAAAAAATTGAAGTAATCTGTCACACCTAATATTTTAGCATTGACTTGATGTAAAAAAATATATTTAGTGTAATTTAAATTTCTTAACTTCATGTAAACTAGTGTTTGTAGTTGAAGCAAATCAATTATTAAATGTTGTTCCAAATTAAAGAAATTAATTTGGCTTTTTTTAACCTGAAAATTTTAAGTTGATGTTTTTGAATGTTTGAGCAAATTTAACTTTTTTAAGTTGTCTCAAATAAATAATTATAGTTGTCATAATGCACATATTGTGCCAAGGGTGGAGCAGGAAGCTAACAGGTAGCTGCAACACTGTAAAATGTGACTAACTTGTGCCTCTACCGCGTGACTGTGGACAGCCAATGAGAGCGAAATACAAGAAGCTGAGTCCAGAGCTTTTAGTGAGAACCAACACTTTATTTTGAGCAGTGGAACAGCACAGCAGTCCCATTCCTGTGACTGACCTCACTTACGGTGGCAACATGACACAACAAGTAACACTACATTTGCAACAATGTACAAAGTAATAAAGTTAAAGTCCCAAGTATTCATCACACAGTGGTGAAATTACATCTAAGTATATCTAAAATATAAGTACATATATATATATACATATATATTACATATAAGTACATCTAAAATAACTAAGAACAACAGAACCCCCCCCCCAACACACACACACAATAAACATGCATAAACACCCCAAAATAAAACAAAATGACTAAGAACATGACTACCCACAATGCTGCTCGCCCATTGCAGTTCCCGCAGTGGGTGGGGTCATATTGTCACACACTCAACCTAATAAAAGTGCTTTGCTCAAAATAAAAATATTCATTTTGGAGCCCTGCTGTCAATAACATTAGAGTAATGTAAAATAAATAATTTACCCATAGGCATAAATTAATTTTAAATAGCAAACTAATATTTTTTAACTAATGGAATTTAAAAAAAAACACATTAAATGAATGACATACATGTTTACTTTTTTCTGTGTAATAATGTCTAATTATATGTCCTTAAGCCAGAAAGTTTCTGCTGAAACCATCAAGTAGCTGGTGAAGATTTGCAACAGAACCCATGCAGTTTATTATGGTGTTGTATTAAAATGCAGATTTCACTCAGATAACCTTCCTGTTAAAGGAGAGTTTTCCTCTCCACTGTCGCTACATGCTTGATTGGTATGGGGATTGTTGTAAAGTCTCTGACACAAGTCAGTGACTCGAAGCAATCTGCTGGGTTAGTCCCGCTGGGCTGTTTACCCAGTCTGGGCCGGTCCGGTCCACACCCCCACCCTCACCCCCAGCTCTGACGGCTGGTGGGACGGCCAAACTTTGTGATGTCTCAGCATTGACGACATTCTTTTATTAATGTATAAAAGTTCAGTTGAACAAATGCGACATTTAACCTGCAGAAAATAGAATGAATGATTTAAAAAGAATGATTTGGAAATGAAATTCTGAAGGAACAAGCAGAAACTGGAACAGGACGAAACAAGGAAATAAAAACAAATAACTTATTTGCTGATATAAGAACAAAATGATCCCTCATGGACCGCCTTCCATTTTCTTTCTGACTCCATGATGTAACAGTAGAATCATTTTGCTTCAAAAGATGTTCTTTTGGCAGAAACTCATCCCGTTGACAGATGGAGACTCTCCTCCATTTAAACACAGTTTGGCGCTTGACTAGCTACGTAATTGAAATGAATGCCCTATCAGATCAAAAATTCTTCATGTAAACATGTCAGTTGGAATATTCTGATCCAATACGGCCCAATTGAAATGAAATTTCATTCCGATTGAGAGAGGTGGTTTTGTCCAATTGGCATCCATGAACACACCCATTCGGATAGTTGGAGTAAAATAATGCCCACTGTGCATGTGTGCAACTTCAGCGTGACGGCTTTCCACATTTGCAGACGCTCAGGACAAGTGGAAAACATGGCGGGAGGTAAACAGAAGTGGTCTGCTGCCGACACAATTTTTTTTACTGGAAACACTACGGGAGCTCAATATTATTGAACGTCTCGATGGCCGAACGGCTAGAAATGCTGAGTTATACACTCAAGTGCATCTAAAGATACACGGACAAAGCTAGAGAATAAGAAAATAAAATACGAGGGAAAAGACATGCGGACAAGATGGCGTTTGTTTACAGGTTTTTTTTCAGGGAAAGACAACTCTGCGCATGCTTGACCTATTTAATCTGATTGAATGCTTGGTGAATGTATACTCACGGCATTATTACAACAACTCAGATTCTGTTGATTTGATTTTCATTTCACCAGTAAGGCTGCAAAGAAGTCATGCTCATTCTGCATCTGCTTTCTGAATGCTTCCAAGGCTTTGTTGGCATTTCTTGCATTCACATACTTGTTAATTATACCCTTGTAGTTTTTTTCTGGGTGCCCATTCTTGTTGACTTTCTTCCAGGAGAAATATGGGTTGGAATATTTAATTTCCAGCTGATTGGCAATCCAAGGCCAGAGTCTGTTGCAGGGCAGTAGACTCACAACAAAGACAATAGGGTCATCCTCCATGTAAGATTTGTAGGCAGAGATGTAATTTTCTATGGCAGTGATTGGTGTGATGTCTGGCAGAGTCTGTTGAGGAAACAGGTACATCTTCAGAGCTGCAACCTCATAATTAAATGAGTATGTTGTGGTTTCTACATTAATCTATTTGTTCACAGTCTTTTCCAGCAACTACCACTGTATGCTGATGCATCAGTCTGTTGTTAGAACAGACCTCCGTAGTCCCGGGGTCACCAACTACAGTCCTTGAGGGCCACCATCCTGCATGTTTACAGGATCCCTGCCCCGTCACATCCAACAAATGGTTTAATCACCTTTCTCACCATGTTGAGTTCTCCAGAAGCCCATTAATGACTGCTTCATTTAAATCTGATGTGTTGGAGCAGGAAACCAACCTGGAGGACTGGAGATGGTGACCCCTGCTTTAGTGTGGGCTGCTGATATAAAGGTAACAAGGAGGCTAGATGGGATAGAGGACACATATTCTCCTGTCATTACATCATAAACAGAGCTGTTACTGTGTCTCCAAACATTAGTGACAGAAAGGCTGCTTATTGTTTGCTTTTCATTTTTACACAATTCCCCTAAAATGCTGTTAACAGAAAACATGGCTCAGGTTAAAAAGAAATTAAAAGGCGTTGGTCTATTTGCTGAAACAAACTGTAGCTGATGGTTTCTTACCTTCAGATTGAACTGCTTCAGCATGTCCTGGCCATAATTGCTGTAGCTGTTATATCTTTTCTGAAAGAATTCTTTAATTTCAGGGTTTCTTTCTTTCTCTGACATCTCCAACAACATTTCCGTAACTTGCTTCAGGTAGTAGATGTCCTGGATCGTGAAACTCATGTAAACATCTGCTGACAGGTCACCAAACTGCACATGTTTCAGAAAATCTGTTTGCAGTGTTTGCTCTGCTAGATCTTTACTTCTCTCCCACAGCCATTCATAGTAGTCCACAGTTCCTGAGTGAATAATGTAAAAAAGAAAGAATCGTAGGAAGTCTCTAAACTTTTTACAAGGGTTCTTTTACTCTCACTGTGCTGATGTTTCACACAAATTTTAACTCACCTGGGTGGAATCCATATTTTGCTGATGATGGATTGCATGCTAAGTTTCCATTGGTCCTGTCACAGGTCCCTTGGTTGTTCTCATCCACTGAGGGGAAGTTATATAATAGGCATGCTTTATGAATGTTTTTTCTGATTCATTGCATTCTGTTTGTTTCACACTGACAGATATAGATTGTTGCTGCACATTGACTCAGAGTAGCTATTAGGGTTGGGCGATTGGACGAATTATTCGACTATCGATGATTGACTGAGCCTTTAAAAGGTCGTTTTTACAAGAGGCGATTTGCTTATTTATTTATTTATTTTCCTTGAGTAAGTTAGTTTGAAGTTGGAGGTTGGATATTTGACAGACATTGGATCAATACCAGTGGCGTCCATAGGCGGCGCTAGGGCGCCACCCCACCAGTCTCACAGGAGGAGGAAGATAGGAATCACTAAATGTATTTAAAAAAACATAAAATTTAAACTAAACGATCTAGACACCATATGGACTGTAAGTGCTGTGTGTAATCTGCATTTAATTGTAGTTTAATAACGTTCATACTTTAAACATGGCAAAAACGTCAACGTACTTCCTGTCGTGTCCACTCGGGTGCAGCAATCTTTACCATTGACATAGGCCCAATCCCAATACTCGCACTGTGCCCTACACCCTTCTGTGAAGTGCGCTTAAAGGAAGTGTGCCGTAAGGCTTCGAGTGCGTAGTACACAAGTGTGCAAATAATTGCCGAATTGGGACAGTGAGCATTACGTCATCGACCGCGACGCATGCTGGGATGCCAGTCGCTGTTTGTGCTTTTTAAAAAATCTTTATTAACAGCTTTCAAACAAACAAACAAACAAACAATTATTTGACTAAATTTAAATTAATTGCTGTCCACATTTATATCTTAGTCTAAAACATTCAGAGAAAGAATAAAAATCATTAATCATCTTAAAATGAACTTATTTCACTTGAAAATACATGTTTTCAGAAAAGGCACTTGAGTCATTGCGCCGCCTTCTTCTCAAAAGTCCCACGCAGCAATGGATTGTGGGTAATACCCTTGCCCGAAGTCCGCATCGTGGATTCTATCATTTAAAAGAGCCTCTTCCTGTTTAGTGAGTGTGCAGTTTGCATATATTGGTGAATATGAAGCATGTTTTTGGAACAACTTTGTTGCTAAGTGCTCCTGGACCGGTCTGTCAATTTCAAGTTGTGTGACGCATAAGAATGGTAATTTGACATTCCCTAGTGGTGATATGTGGTTAGCGCATCTGAAAAAACGATTGTTTATATGGCGCCTCTCAAGATAAAAACCATTCACAACTAACATAAAAATTTTTAAAAAAAATTTTTTTAAAAATGCGCCCCACCCAAAAAAAAATTCACCAGCCGCCACTGATCACTACCATCAGCGATGAGTCTTCATGCCGTGCGCTGCGCCACAGACGGGGGTAGCTGAGTTCCCAGACTTGCTAATGGGAGCGGTGGTTTGCTTAGGGACTGTCAACAAATTTCTAGTCATTTATAAAAGACTACAAAAAAATCAAAGACAGATTTTTTAAATCAAAAATTTGTGATTTTTTTTTTCAATAGCTACTAGGTAAATCAGTCTAAATACCCAAAACCATTTCTCAATGGTGTTACTATGAGACACAAAAAATTTAAATAATCTCAATTTTATTTTGACGGGCACGACACTGGGTTATTTACATCTACCAGCCACTAGAGGGCATTGTTGCGGTAAAAAGTCCGCTTGGCAAGGCGAGACTGGGACTGTGTAAAATGGTGGACTTGACAAGTCAAGCAGCTGATTCTGAGCTCAGTAGATGTTCTAATGGTAAATACTTTTGTAAAATAAACTTATTAATAGAAATTAGTCCTTACCCTGTATGATTCATCACTGGACATGGTGCTGACTGTATCAGCAGTGAATAAAAATAAAAATGCAGACGGTTTGAAAATTTGTTCTGTTGTTGCAGTACCACCTCTGAACACCAGAGTTCGCCAAAACTTGCCAGAGTGTCCGTGTTCCACATTCCACCTTTAACACATTTTGGGTATTTAGACTGATTTACCTAGAAGCTATTGAAAAAACCACTTAATTTTCGATAGAAATCTTAATAAAAAGATCAGATTGTGTGAAATCTTTTTAAAACTGTTGTGTCTTGTAGATGCAGTTAAGTAACACAACTCAGAATTGATTTTGAGTAATTTAGTCAATCCATCTGGAAGCTTTTGATTATTATTATTATTATTATTAGGGTTGTTCCAATCACGTTTTTTTGCTCCCGATCTGATTTCGAGTCATTTGATTTTGAATATCTGCTGATACCAAGTCCCGATCCGATACTTTTCAGGAAAGCATTAAAATAAGCAGAAAAATGAAATAATTTTCATGAAAGCGTTAAAAAAAGAAAAAAAGAAAACACATCCAATTTCTCCTAAGTTTCACTTTCACTTATTTAGAAAGTGCACTGATTAAAAAACGTGTTACGATCATATTTAAAAGTAGCAGCGTTGCTCATATTTCACGTTGCTTCCCAGCAGCCGTGTTGAGCGCTGCGTGTTCACGTGACGGAGCAGGCACGCGGCGCCTCAGCAGGCAGGCTAACATTTCCCTGCACAACACCTGTAGCTAACACACAGCTCGGGTGCTGCAGCAGACAAAACCCCGACTTTTTGCAGTCTGTTGGCAATTTCTCTTTGTTTATTAGCCTATCTTTTAATATTGGCTGGCTCTGCGTTTTTGTCCGAGTTCACTGTGAACTAGGACTGTTGGTGGCAAACCGGGAATTAATGGAAACAGGTGATTCGTTTTGTTGACGCCCGAAGGGAAACCAAAAGTGAAAGTAGTCCGTTTTGAAGGCTGGGTGTATCATGCAGCTCTGCCACTGAATGCCCAGAATGCACACATTACAAGCGGCAGTAGCTCTGCCTTCGCTGTCCGGTTTAAAATACCACCTAGCTGACATTTTAGTTCTCCTGAGAAGACACGTTAGCTCAGCATTAGCCTGCTTGCTAACAGCTGCGCCTTGGTGTCTGAATACTTGCCTGCCGCAAATTGTGTGATGTTACTTTGTTGTTTTCGTACAAGAAACAAAGAATACTAATGTAGAGGAACTTGTTGAAATTAAAACTAAGGCATTGTTATTCCATTTGAAAATCTCTATCTCAGGATGAATTAAAAAAGTTATATTTGTTGTTTTAAAAGGTTAAATCTGATCTTTTACACCCGATTCCGATCTTTTTAAAATCACGTGATCTGGTGTGAATGTTTATTATTATTTTAAAACGAAAGTGAAAGGAAAATAGACGCTGAGAGCAAATCACATGTGGGTGAGTCAACATGCAGCAGCGAAATTCCATTTCCTACTCAGACTCGTAAAAGAAAGAAATCCAGTAGCCATATGTTAAAAGAACTAAACATTTGATTTAAATAAAATACCAAAATGGCGAGCACCGCAGGGAAACAAAGATGAGGCTTCTTTTAACACTATAACCGTATTTAATACGGAACTATATGTCACTCGACCAAATAACAAATACAAAATGAAACGAAAAATCAAAATTTCTCTTCCATCGAACACATGCACTGCGTTTCCATTAAATAAAATCTATGTTTGAACTTTTTCTGTGTTCACAAATCAGTCTGTGCATTTCTCAAAGAGTCACATGCGCTTATTAATCGCCCATCGTCATTTATTAAGGCTAAGGTTAAAGAAAAACATTAAGTTAAACAAACCTTAGAAAATAAGTTGTAAAATACATATAAAGTTGTAGTTAATACTCTTTCAAATTTTTACATTTTCTTAGTGATAAGCAATAAAATATAGTTTTTAGCTGTTACCTGTATTCATCTTGAGCAAAGTCTCTGGTAATCAGATGGTGTCATTTTGTCACACACCATGTCTTTTATAGGAACAGAGTGAAGGTGGAGCTTCAAAGGAAACATAAACCAATGAATCAGCCTCCAGCTGTTTTGTAGAAAGAGTCACATGGTTTCTAAAAAACTATGACTCAGAATTTTATTCATTGACTTATGTTTTATGAGGATAAAACTGCTTCAGATGAGCCATCTCGTTTTCGAGCGGGTCCTCTTTCTTTACAAGAAATAAAAAGAAAGATAACAGAGTCAATGTATATACAACAAATCTAGAGTGTTAAAAAATTATAATAGTAATAATTATAATAATATTACATAATAACAATAAATAAATTAAAAGTAAAAAAAAATTCCATTGGGGTAGTCCAGATATACATATACAGGTCCTTCTAAAAAAATTAGCATATTGTGATAAAGTTCATTATTTTCTGTAATGTACTGATAAACATTAGACTTTCATATATTTTAGATTCATTACACACAACTGAAGTAGTTGAAGCCGTTTATTGGTTTTAATATTGATGATTTTGGCATACAGCTCATGAAAACCCAAAATTCCTATCTCAAAGAATTAGCATATTCCAACCAACCAATAAAAGAAAAGTGTTTTAATACAAAAAAGGTCAACCTTCAAATAATTATGTTCAGTTATGCACTCAATACTTGGTCGGGAATCCTTTTGCAGAAATGACTGCTTCAATGCGGCGTGGCATGGAGGCAATCAGCCTGTGGCACTGCTGAGGTGTTATGGAGGCCCAGGATGCTTCCATAGCGGCCTTAAGCTCATCCAGAGTGTTGGGTCTTGCGTCTCTCAACTTTCTCTTCACAATATCCCACAGATTCTCTATGGGGTTCAGGTCAGGAGAGTTGGCAGGCCAATTGAGCACAGTAATACCATGGTCAGTAAACCATTTACCAGTGGTTTTGGCACTGTGAGCAGGTGCCAGGTCGTGCTGAAAAATGAAATCTTAATCTCCATAAAGCTTTTCAGCAGATGGAAGCATGAAGTGCTTGTTACAAACCAGACCGTCCAGGTGGTCTCGGTAACAATAATGGAGGCATGTCAGATGGAAAAATCATGATATGATGTTTTATTAACAAAAGGAACCAAATGTAAACACAAATTAAACTGGCGGTTAACCGAAACAACAAGAACTCAAAGAACAGCTTATAATCAAACACCTCTCAGAGCTTCAGCTTTAACTGATTTCCCCTCTGTACTGGGACGCCACCCCCAAAGTGAAAAGCCCCTTTTCGGACTCCACGTAACCTTTCTACAGGCACCGGCTAAGTCAGGGAAACCATACAGTCTGCACTAGTCAGACACGAATACCAAATTCACCCCTTAAGGGTTACCACACAAATAAGCTAAAACCTTAAACTCTGAGAGAAGCTGTTAAAATCCAAGACAAAGAATATAAAACACCGCCAGGGAGTCAATAGGACAGCCTCCTTCCTGTCCTGCCGCTCTCAGAGTCTGAGGTGTGGCTGGGCTTTGTAGCAGTCAGGGCTGATTGAAAGTTGGAGACAGCTGGTACACTCCAAAGTGGAGGTAATTAGTGAGAGTGGAGCCAGGTGCTGCAGGTGCTCTCCTCACACTCTCAGGAAGGGAGAAAAGAGAGGAAAGATTACAATATAAAACAAATAAAAACAGCCAGGGGCTGTAACACTTCCCCCCTTAAAAAGAAATTAAAGATATAGTCTTTAATTTCAATAAGCTCTCCCCCCCAAAATCCTAAAACTATAAAACTGTCCCAACATATACAAACCGCTTATTCCAATGTCCGAGGTGGGACGATGTGAAGCGGGGGAGATGACGATCAGCCCGTCGATGACCAGGACCCATCCAGGAGTCCAGCAACATACAAAGTCCAAGCGGTTATGCAGCTTCCAAACAAATGCCCCTCCATCCAGTGGGGTAACGATGACTCCCACGACCAGTATCCAGCGCAGGGACACACACATACAGACAGAGAGGGGAGGAGACGGACGATGACCAAGTCACGGTTGAGTAGTTCAGCTGAGCGTGGCCGAACTTCCTGGACCAGAACGGCTCCAGCCCCGGTGTTGCTGGCGTCGACTTCCAGCTTAAACGGCCGGGTAAGGTCCGGAGCTGCTAGAACAGCCCAAGGAAATTCCATTCTCCATTTCTAAAGTTCATTAAAACGTCCTCTTCAGCTGATGTCACCTCCCTCTCTTCACATCCACAAACACCAGGGGACACTAGAATGGAGCGCTGCAGACAAAACTCAAAACAAGGTTAAACAAAAACATCAAACCATGAGACATGCCTCCAATGGCTATGGGATCAAAATATCCCGGACGAGCCCCCACTTGTTACAAACCAGACCGTCCAGGTGGTCTCGGTAACAATAATGGAGGCATGTCAGATGGAAAAATCATGATATGATGTTTTATTAACAAAAGGAACCAAATGTAAACACAAATTAAACTGGCAGTTAACCGAAACAACAAGAACTCAAAGAACAGCTTATAATCAAACACCTCTCAGAGCTTCAGCTTTAACTGATTTCCCCTCTGTACTGGGACGCCACCCCCAAAGTGAAAAGCCCCTTTTCGGACTCCACGTAACCTTTCTACAGGCACCGGCTAAGTCAGGGAAACCATACAGTCTGCACTAGTCAGACACGAATACCAAATTCACCCCTTAAGGGTTACCACACAAATAAGCTAAAACCTTAAACTCTGAGAGAAGCTGTTAAAATCCAAGACAAAGAATATAAAACACCGCCAGGGAGTCAACAGGACAGCCTCCTTCCTGTCCTGCCGCTCTCAGAGTCTTCTTCTTCTTCTTCAATGCGTAAAGGCAGACTGGACGCCCACTGGCGTATTGCTGCCCCAACAACCAATCCCAGCAACCACCCAGTTCACACCCGGTCATAAACCCCC
>SSNS01000594.1:61368-86410 GCA_006937985.1 Aphyosemion australe
TATTTGTTGTTTTAAAAGGTTAAATCTGATCTTTTACACCCGATTCCGATCTTTTTAAAATCACGTGATCTGGTTTGAATGTTTATTATTATTTTAAAACGAAAGTGAAAGGAAAATGGACGCTGAGAGCAAATCACATGTGGGTGAGTCAACATGCAGCAGCGAAATTCCATTTCCTACTCAGACTCGTAAAAGACAGAAATCCAGTAGCCATATGTTAAAAGAACTAAACATTTGATTTAAATAAAATACCAAAATGGCGAGCACCGCAGGGAAACAAAGATGAGGCTTCTTTTAACACTATAACCGTATTTAATACGGAACTATATGTCACTCGACCAAATAACAAATACAAAATGAAACGAAAAATCAAAATTTCTCTTCCATCGAACACATGCACTGCGTTTCCATTAAATAAAATCTATGTTTGAACTTTTTCTGTGTTCACAAATCAGTCTGTGCATTTCTCAAAGAGTCACATGCGCTTATAAATCGCCCATCATCGTCATTTATTAAGGCTAAGGTTAAAGAAAAACATTAAGTTAAACAAACCTTAGAAAATAAGTTGTAAAATACATATAAAATTGTAGTTAATACTCTTTCAAATTTTTACATTTTCTTAGTGATAAGCAATAAAATACAGTTTTTAGCTGTTACCTGTATTCATCTTGAGCAAAGTCTCTGGTAATCAGATGGTGTCATTTTGTCACACACCATGTCTTTTATAGGAACAGAGTGAAGGTGGAGCTTCAAAGGAAACATAAACCAATGAATCAGCCTCCAGCTGTTTTGTAGAAAGTCACATGGTTTCTAAAAAACTATGACTCAGAATTTTATTTATTGACTTATGTTTTATGAGGATAAAACTGCTTCAGATGAGCCATCTCGTTTTCGAGCGGGTCCTCTTTCTTTACAAGAAATAAAAAGAAAGATAACAGAGTCAATGTATATACAACAAATCTAGAGTGTTAAAAAATTATATTATAATAGTAATAATAATTATAATGATAATATTACATAATAATAATAAATAAATTAAAAGTAAAAAAAATTCCAGCATTGGGGTAGTCCAGATATACATATACAGGTCCTTCTAAAAAAAATTAGCATATTGTGATAAAGTTCATTTTTTTCTGTAATGTACTGATAAACATTAGACTTTCATATATCTTAGATTCATTACACACAACTGAAGTAGTTCAAGCCGTTTATTGTTTTAATATTGATGATTGTGGCATACAGCTCTGAAAACCCTAAATTCCTATCTCAAAAAATTAGCATATTCCAACCGACCAATAAAAGAAAAGTGTTTTTAATACAAAAAAGGTCAACCTTCAAATAATTATGTTCAGTTATACACTCAATACTTGGTCGGGAATCCTTTTGCAGAAATGACTGCTTCAATGCGGCGTGGCATGGAGGCAATCAGCCTGTGGCACTGCTGAGGTGTTATGGAGGCCCAGGATGCTTCGATAGCGGCCTTAAGCTCATCCAGAGTGTTGGGTCTTGCGTCTCTCAACTTTCTCTTCACAATATCCCACAGATTCTCTATGGGGTTCAGGTCAGGAGAGTTAGCAGGCCAATTGAGCACAGTAATACCATGGTCAGTAAACCATTTACCAGTGGTTTTGGCACTGTGAGCAGGTGCCAGGTCATGCTGAAAAATGAAATCTTAATCTCCATAAAGCTTTTCAGCAGATGGAAGCATGAAGTGCTCCAAAATCTCCTGATAGCTAGCTGCATTGACCCTGCCCTTGATAAAACACAGTGGACCAACACCAGCAGCTGACATGGCACCCCAGACCATCACTGACTGTGGGTACTTGACACTGGACTTCAGGCATTTTGGCATTTCTCTCTGCCCAGTCTTCCTCCAGACTCTGGCACCTAGATTTCTGAATGCAAAATTTGCTTTCATCCGAAAAAAGTACTTTGGGCCACTGAGCAACAGGCCAGTGCTGCTTCACTGTAGCCCAGGTCAGGTGCTTCTGCCGCTGTTTCTGGTTCAAAAGTGACTTATCCTGGGGAATGCGGCACCTGTAGCCCATTTCCTGCACACGCCTGTACACGGTGGCTCTGGATGTTTTCACTCCAGACTCAGTCCACTGCTTCCGCAGGTCCCCCAAGGTCTGGAATCGGTCCTTCTCCACAATCTTCCTCAGGGTCCGGTCACCTCTTCTCATGCAGCGTTTTCTGCCACACTTTTTCCTTCCCACAGACTTCCCACTGAGGTGCCTTGATACAGCACTCTGGGAACAGCCTATTTGTTCAGAAATGTCTTTCTGTGTCTTACCCTCTTGCTTGAGGGTGTCAATGATGGCCTTCTGGACAGCAGTCAGGTCGGCAGTCTTACCCATGATTGCGGTTTTGAGTAATGAACCAGGCTGGGAGTTTTTTAAAGCCTCAGGAATCTTTTGCAGGTGTTTAGAGTTAATTCATTGATTCAGATGATTAGGTTAATAGCTCCTTTAGAGAACCTTTTCATGATATGCTAATTTTTTGAGATAGGAATTTTGGGTTTTCATGAGCTGTATGCCAAAATCATCAATATTAAAACAATAAACGGCTTGAACTACTTCAGTTGTGTGTAATGAATCTAAAATATATGAAAGTCTAATGTTTATCAGTACATTACAGAAAATAATGAACTTTATCAAAATATGCTAATTTTTTGAGAAGGACCTGTACATATTCTCACATTAAATTTCCAAATATACAAAGTGTATGCAACAAAAGGTGACAAGATTAATATTTATACTTAGGGACTGATTAGGTTATTAAGTGAAAGAGGCAAAACATTTACAAGTCTGCATTACATGTTCTAAAGCTAAATTACTGAATAAATGAAATGATGAAATTGACCTTAAATCTTCAGGTAATTTATTCCAATCCCATGGAGCTTTAACACAGAAAGCACATCTCCCTGCTTCTTTTCTGAAACCGAGGAATAACAATAGAAAGTTGATCCGTGAATCGAGTGGAATATGAAGAATTAATGGGTACTAACATTGTTTTCAAATAGGATGGAAAATTAAAATGAATACATTTGAAAATAAATATCACCCAATGAAAGTGTCGTCTAGCTTCCAAGGAGAGCCAAGATAGGCATTCATACATATAACAATGGTGGTAAAAGGACAACACAAAACAAAGCGACATAAACTATTATAAACAACATTCAGTGACTGAAGACTCGCAGTCGTGGAATTTGATAAAGTATATCAGCGTAATCAAAAATAGGAAACAGAAGCTGAGTTACAATATGCTTCCTCACTGTTAGATCAGAACAACTAATTGATTGATGTAAAGATTTCAGACAACATGTGACTTTATAACAGATTTTTTAAATATGAATTCTAAAAGACAAGTCTTGCGCAACACTGAGAACCGAGAAGAGTAAAATCAATGTTCTCTTTATCAGATGTGCCATCAGTGGCGGCTGGTGAATTTTTTTGGGTGGGGCGCATTTTTTTATTTTATTTTTTTATGTTAGTTCTTGTGAATGGTTTTTATCTTGAGAGGCGCTATATAAACGGTCGTTTTTTTCTTCATTTTGCAGGTCAGTTTTTCAGATGCGCTAACCACATATCACCACTAGAGAGCGCCAAATTACCATTCTTATGCGTCACACAATTTGAAATCTACGGACCGGTCCAGGAGCACTTAGCTACAAAGTTGGTCCAAAAACATGCTTCATATTCACCAATATATCAGTGGCGGCTTGTCCATAGGGGGCGCTAGGGCGCCGCCCCACCAGTCTCACAGGAAGAGGAAGAAGAAGAGAGGAATCACAAAATGTATTTAAAAAAACATCAAATTTAAACTAAACGATCTATACACCTTATGGGCTCTAAGTGCTATGTGTAATCTGCATTTAATTGTAGTTTAATAAAGTTAATACTTTTAACACGGCCGAAACGTCGACGTACTTCCTGTCACGTGTCCTCTCGCGGTCGCAGCAATCTTTACCATTGACTTAATACGGGCTAACTGGCGCATGCGCGCTGGATCCCCAACGACAA
The DNA here is from genome assembly GCA_006937985.1 of Aphyosemion australe. Classification (NCBI taxonomy): domain Eukaryota; kingdom Metazoa; phylum Chordata; class Actinopteri; order Cyprinodontiformes; family Nothobranchiidae; genus Aphyosemion; species Aphyosemion australe. The sequence goes on from SSNS01000594.1 coordinate 65,391, forward strand.
GGAATAGGAGAGCTGTTGGGCGCATATGGTTGCGATCGCAAGCAAACGGGGGGATTCTGCTCAGATCAGGAGGAGGATGCTGATTGGTCAGTTCACCCAGCCCAGACAGAACCGGAAATTTCTCCACAGGCTAGTTCACCGTCCTTTGTTGTTGTGGGGCTGCTGCTAACGTTGACTATGGAGAAAACTAGTAGTTTCATCTTTTTATCATTGGATTCTACAAACCAAGTGGATTTTTTACTATAAGATGTATTATTTTGACCAGCAAGGTAAGACAGAATTTAGCTTTTGACTTCATGAAAATAGCTTTGTTTTGCTTTTCATTTAGCAGTCATTGGGTGGTGTTGAGGTAGAAAACGTGGATTCTATCGTTTAAAAGAGCCTCTTCCTGTTTAGTGTGTGTGCAGTTTGCATATATTGGTGAATATGAAGCATGTTTTTGGAACACCTTTGTTGCTAACTTAGCAACAAAGTCTGTCGATTTCAAGTTGTGTGAAGCATAAGAATGGTAATTTGGCATTCCCTAGTGGTGATATGTGGTTAGCGCATCTGAAAAACTGACCTGCAAATAAAGAAAATAACGATCGTTTATATAGCACCTCTCAAGATAAAAACCATTCACAAGAACTAACATAAAAAAATAAAAATAAAAAAATGCACCCCACCCAAAAAAAAATTCACCTGCCGCCACTGTAATATATGCAAACTGCACACACTAAACAGGAAGATGCTCTTTTTAAACGATAGAATCCACGTTTTCTACCTCAACACCACCCAATGACTGCTAAATGACTGCTTCTTCCCCTTCCTGTGAGACTGGTGGGGCGGCGCCCTAGCGTCCCCTATGGACGAGCCGCCACTGTGTGCCATCACAACAACAGCTCCAGATAGTCAGGGAATTTTATTATGTGGTGGTGATGTTAACCTCATTAAATGCTGAATTGGATTTCTCTAATGGAAAAGGTAATACAGGAAATACTCTAAAAAGGATGGTACACCTCATGGACGAATTAGGGTTGGTTGACATGTGGAGAGATCACCATTTGACTGATAGGGAATATACCCACTACTCCAGGGCACACAATGTCTACTCCAGGTTGGACTATATATTCATGTTTAGGAATGATCTCTCTAGGCTAAAAGACTCTCAGAGTTTGGAGCAGTTTAAGTCGTTGCTTAAGACTTATTTCTTTGACCTGGCTTTTAATGTTGGCTGATCTGTCTAGCTATTCTTTTACTTTTATCTGGTTTTATTGTGTTTTTATTATTGGAGTGTGTAGTTATTGTTTTATTCAATCTCTCATTTTATTCATGGTTTTATTATTTTTATTGTCTACTTTTTATTTTTTAACATGTTCATTTTCTTGGGTGTGTGTTATGTGGTTTTGCTATGTACAGCACTTTGGGTTGCGTGAGCAACAGTAAGAAGTGCTATAGAAATAAAGCTGACCTTGACCTTGACTCTGTGATAGGTCCCTGTACTATATCAGACCATAACTTGGATCTACGCTAATATTTGCATCTTAGGAACATTATGGGATACTGTCATGGCAGTGATTAGGGGGAAAATAATAGGTATTTCCTCTCAACTGAAAAAAGTAGGTCAGCAGAAGCTCCGGCACCTAGATGATAAGTTGTTAAATCTTCAACGCCAACATTCTAGGACTCTCAATGCTAATATTAAAGCCCCAGTGTGTGAAATCCATTGAAATCATGGTAAAAAATGTGACTCTTTAGCGCCATGCAGTTCAGTGTAAGTATTGCAGCTACGGTGGCCCACTCAAAAAGGCAACAACATTCAGCATTCACTCCAGGTCCTTTCTTTTTATAGTATAATCTAGCCCAACCTACACAAAGCATATAACTACTCGAGCAATTAAAAAAGCATTTTTAATTATGACGGTTATGTCAACCTACCAGTCCTGAAGGAAGCAAGCATATCTGTCACCGATTCACACATAGAGGAGGGGTGGCATCAGCCAGAGCTGTCTCAAAAACAATAGAAGTCTGCATCTGCAGTCGGCCTGAATCTGCAGTCGACCTGAATCTGCAGCCGGGAGGTCCACTGTCACGTGGATCTTGGGGAAGATCGATGCTGTAAACAAGCTGGCTGCCACTTCAGACGCCACGGCTGGCGTGGTGGTGGAGATGGAGCATCACTGTGGCTGCTTGTTAGGAGGAGGGTTGGCGTGAGCTGGGAGATGCAGTGAAGAGACAGCTTAACCACCAGACACGACTGCGGGCCGCGGCAAAACAATCAAACCAGGTGGCACTCCAGAGGGAATCCAGCAGCACCATTCAGGCCAAACGGGAGCAACGTGTTCACTGGGATAGGTGATCGGAGCTACATCGTGACTGATCTATCGGAGTTCCTGATCTGTTGGAGTTCCTGATGCCTCCTCACCTGGATTAGCCGCAGATAATCACGACTCAGGTAAGCCACGGTGGAGGTGGAGCGGACAACATTAGCTTAGCCACCATGGCTAGCGGACGAGCACTGGAATGTGTTGGGAGAGTGACGGCAGGCTGCAGGGGTAAAAGAGACTTGAGTAGAAGGAACTATTGGATGCTTCTTTAAAAAGGACTTTGGCACTGATACGTTGGGACCGGATCAGGAGCTCTAGTATGAAGAAAAGAAGAATTAGCAACTTGAGGTGAGTGACTGAGTCAGTTGGAAGCTGGTGTCCAGCTGATAGCGGGCGGGGATCTCATCATATGCATCTGCCGACATGATGACGACCTGACAAATTTGACGGGTCTTTTGTTATTCAAACTAACAAAGTACAGCAACGGTGTAGCAGCTGGCCTCTTCTTCTTCTTAGTTGAATTGGCAGACGCCATGCTTCCAGGGCGCACTGCTGCCCTCTGCTGTTTCTTTCAGGTTACAGTCATAGTGCAAACGCGTAACGCAGAGCTCACATGTCCTTGGCAACCGGGGCGGGACCAAGGCATCAACACCCCTTAAGTAGCTATCAAACTTCAAGTTGGTGGATGACCATGGAGCGTCGACCACAGTTTATGTATTAAAAATATAAAACTTCAAGCTGAGAGGAATATTTACAATTGATGTTGGTGAGAAATATTAATGAAAAAGGACAAGTTTGTGCACTTGATACACAGAATTTGGTAGTAACCAGGTAAAGATATTACACACTGGGGCTTTAAATCGAACATAATTGAAGCACAATTAAAGAAAGAACTCTCCTTTCTATAAAGCAACAATATTATGAGGTGTGTGTGTGTGTGTGTGTGTGGAGGGGGGGGGGGGTCATAGAAACTTCTTTCCTATAAGCTTAGGAAGCAGCAAGCAGAAAGAACTATTCATAAAATTAAGAATCCCTTAAATGGTCATTTGGAAACTGACCAGGGGAGAATTCAACATTTCTTTCTTGATTACTATAAGAGATTATTCTCAACCTCATTTAGACAATAATCAGGACATCATATTCCAAAGGCTGGAAATGATAGATTGCATTGTATTAACTAATGCCCAATCAATAGCTGCGTTTACATGTGCAAAATGTCTTTAATTCGATCATTATTCAGATTAGAATATGACTGTGCATATGGGCCCTGGAAAAATGAATCAGATTATGTCAAATGTTTACATTCGTCATACGTTCGATCGGAATGAATCATTTTGTCATGCGCAGAATGACCCAATGCACCAAAAAAGGCCGTAGAAGAAGAAGTAGCGGAGTTCCGCGTGCATGTCAACATGGAGCAGTACGATGTCCTTCAGAGCGTGGTTTTAGTTTTAGTTCTTTAAGCACATCTAGCAACGCATTTGTGTCTGAAACAGACCAGTTTTGTTTCACGCCTGCCATGCTTTCATCCAGCTTCCGTAAACGACAACGTAACGTACGTATGTGTACGTCGTAACTGACATGCGCAGTAATGACCCACAATCGGAATAAGTGTTTACATGCAGCATGATCGAATTAACAATCGGCATAAACCAGCCGTCTCAATCGGAATGAAAAGTTGATCCGATTGAGTTTAATCGGGTCAGAGGATTCTGAATGGCATGTTTACATGTCGCATTTATTTTCCGATCAGGCTTTTATTCCGATTACTTGTGTCCATGTAAACATAGCTAGTGTTCTCAATATAGACTATAAGTTGTTCACCTCTATCCTCTCAAGAAGACTAGAAATAACTTTACCAGGGTTAATACATAAAGATCAGATGGGTTTCATTAAACAGACAGACTCAAGATAACATTAGGAGGGTTTAACACGTAATGAGGCGGGCCCATAAGCAAAGATTGGAGACGTTGATATTGAGTTTGGATGCCGAAAAGGTATTTGAATCAGAGTGGTGCTCCTTTCTATACAAGGTGCTTGAAAACTTTGGTTTTGATCAACCTGTGATAAAGGTTATTTCAGGGTTATACAAAAACCCGACATCTAGGATAAAAATTAACGCAGACCTCACAGAATCATTCTTGGGTGTCACATTTTGCTGCTCTTCTTCGCCGTGTTTATTGAACCTTTGAACCAGTGGATCTGGCAGAGAAAGGATATAACTGGAGTGAGAATGCAGGGAGAGGAGCAGAAATTGGCACTCTAGGCTCATGATTTACTATTGACTTTATCCTACCCCACACAGGTTAGTCTTAAAATCACTACGTTACTATTAGAGTATGGCTGTTTCTCAGGGTACAAGGTTAATCTAAATAAAACACAGGTTTTAACTCTGAACTTCCCACCAGAAGACACTAAGGACAGATATAAATGGAAATGGGATACGGACAGAATTGGGTATTTGGGGTGGTATTACATCTAGACTTTGTCCTCCCTGCACGGGACACCCTCGTATACCGCGGGACTTTGGTTTTGCCATTATTTTCGTGCTGGTCCTTTGTTTCAAGCTATACACGGCACCAGGGTGTGTTTGTCTGTCCAGTAGGGATGGAGAGATTCACCGATCTGAGCCGGTGGTTCGTTCATGACGTTAGCGATGCGACTGCACCGGTAGCTTCAGTGCGCACCGGTTATAACTGACGGCTGTATCGCAATGTATCTTTCCGTACGTGCCTCTCATCGGTTAAAACCATGGTTACATCGATTACTTCATTGTTTTCCTGCTATGTCCTCGTTTTTTGAGGCGCATTGAACGCACCGTCCTTCTCTTTTAGTGGAGGCCAGGTGGTGCGCAGCCGCAGTTAGAAAAACCATCGTGGGACAATATTAACCGACGTACGTGCTTCCTGTCTTGTCAAAATAAAACTTTCTAAAGTCCGTGTGACCGGTTTCTGCAGCAGCGTATTCTTCCGAGCATTCTTGTTGATCTGCGCAGCTAAAGCTTTGTGTGAGGTAATTTAAGATAATTCCTCATTATTGTAACATTTGTACAGAACTAAACAACAGACAGAATGACATTTTAGTTCAGAGAAGTTCAATAAACAGCTGAGATGAACTCACATCTCAGCCTGGACTTTTCTCTTAAAGGAACAGTAACATTAGGCTACAACAGCTTTTAATATTGCCACATATGGATCATTACCATATTTAGAAGTGTTTTCAAATTTTTACTGTTTCATAATAATTCCAAATAATTGAAAAATGATGAACTCTAATATTTTCTGATTCTGTTGGTTTATTTTTCTGTCTAAACCTAGTGTCAACCCCCTTATTTCAAGTATTGTAGCAATAATGTTATGTATAATATGTAAAATATCACTGATGATGTGCATTGTCTTTTAATGTTGCATTTATTGATTAATCAAAAACAATAGAGGATCAAATACATCCTTCACAGAGGAGAGGGAAAATCATTTTGATATTTAAAAATCAGATGTGGGCTGGAAAATCTTTTTAATGTGTTGAATCGTTTAAAATAGCATCATGAAATGTATCGAATCGAAAATCGTTTTCAAATCATTAAAGAATCGTCAGCAGGGATGAATCGTATCGAATCGTATCGCCAGAGGGTTTACCGTATCGTTAATGTATCGTATCGCCAGTAGCGTATCGAGATACGTATCGAATCGGCCTCAGTGGTGGAGATTCACATCCCTACTGTCCAGGCAGATGAATTTCATTCCGTGTACCTGCTCTAGTCTCGTCTGAAGCTGCTCACGGCAGACCCCCTCCCTACCCGTGAGTAAATATCCAATCACAGGTTTGACACGCCCCATTGAGGTGAAAGTTTTAGAAAAACAAGCGCTACAGAGAGAAACTTAGCCACAGCGACATGCGACGTACAGTCTTCATACAAACCTTCCGTGTGGGAACATTTCTGGTTTGCAGTTGAATATAAAGATGGGGAGAGAAAACGGTGAACAGAAAAGAGACTGTCTGCAAGCATTGTCTGACCCATCTCCCATACGCAGCGGTAAAAACATGGCCAAGCACCTCTGACACCCCCACCCCAATGTATCGCTTTCTGGAAGCAGAACATTCGAGCAGGTAATGCCAGGGGGAAAACAGCAGCCTCTCGCTAATGCCTTTCACAGCATCAGCTCAGATAAGCACAAGAAAATGAGCCACGCTCTCGCCGTGTTTACAGTTTTTAGCTTATTTTTTTGGATGTTTACAACTGAAGAGACTGGAGGTGGGAGGGTCACTTCATTTGACGCCTCAACCCCTCACACAACACACTCCCGATTCGGGACCTTCCTTGGGCGTCCAAATTACGCGTCCCTCCCGGTACCGCTTCGGTCGCCCTAGCCTCTCACTGACACCACATTGAAAAGGCGTTTAAAGTGACATTTCTGTTTGTCTCTGAACATATTATTATACACTGGACTAAAAGTAATACATCTGAAAAATTATATTATTGCGTGAATAAAATAAAGTTTGAAAAATTTTCAGATTTTCTTAAGCTTTTTTATAATTCAAAGTTCAATGATGTTTTAAAGTCTTTTGTGTGTGTGTACAGCACTTTTGTTTGCCTTCTGGCTGATGGAAAGTGCTTTATAAATAAAGATGATGATAAACATGTTTGTACCTGATGAAAAAGTTCAGAGCTGAAACACAGAAACTGCTGCTGCTTTATTTTTTATTTGACTTTTTCAGGAGACAAGTTGATTCAATAATATCAGTTAACAACAGTTTTGCTAATGTCAACAGGCCTATTTGAAGTATTCATTATACTTTTGCCTACAGTGACTCGTTGCTCTGCTCTCGGCTCACTTCAGAGCTGCAGGAGGTGGTTTTATTTCAACAACTCAGATTCTGTTGATTTGATTTTCATTCCACCAGCGAGGCTGCAAAGAAGTCATGCTCATTCTGCATCTGCTTTCTGAATGCTTCCAAGGCTTTGTTGGCATTTTTTGCATTCACATATTTGTTAATTATACCCTTGTAGTTTTTTTCTGGGTGCCCATTCTTGTTGGCTTTCTTCCAGGGGAAGTACGGGTTGGAATATTTAATTTCCAGCTGATTGGCAATCCAAAGCCAGAGTCTGTTGCAGGGCAGTAGACTCACAACAAAGAGAATAGGGTCGCCCTCCATGTAAGATTTGTAGGCAGAGATGTAATTTTCTATGGCAGGAATTGGTGTGATGTCTGGCAGAGTCTGTTGAGAAAACAGGTACATCTTCAGAGCTGCAACCTCATAATCAAATGAGTATGTTGTGGTTTCTACATTAATCTATTTGTTCACAGTCTTTTCCAGCAACTACCACTGTATGCTGATGCATCAGGCTGTTGTTAGAACAGACCTCCGTAGTCCCGGGGTCACCAACTACAGTCCTTGAGGGCCACCATCCTGCATGTTTACAGGATTCCGGCCCCGTCACATCCAACAAATGGTTTAATCACCTTTCTCACCATGTTGAGTTCTCCAGAAGCCCATTAATGACTGCTTCATTTAAATCTGATGTGTTGGAGCAGGAAACCAACCTGGAGGACTGGAGATGGTGACCCCTGCTTTAGTGTGGGCTGCTGATTTGTTTTTCATTTTACACAATTCCCCTAAAATGCTGTTTACAGAAAACATACTCATGGCTCACGTTAAAAAAAAAAATTAAAAGGCGTTGGTCTATTTACAAACTGTAGCTGATGGTTTCTTACCTTCAGATTGAACTGCTTCAGCATTTCCTGGCCGTATTTGCTGTAGCTGTTATATCTTTTCTGAAAGAATTCTTTAATTTCAGGGTTATTTTCTTTCTCTGACATCTCCAACAACATTTCCGTAACTTGCTTCAGGTAGTAGATGCCCTGGATCGTGAAACTCATGTAAACATCTGCTGACAGGTCACCAAACTGCACATGTTTCAGAAAATCTGTTTGCAGTGTTTGCTCTGCTAGATCTTTACTTCTCTCCCACAGCCATTCATAGTAGTCCACAGTTCCTGAGTGAATAATGTAAAAAAAGAAAGAATCGTAGGAAGTCTCTAAACTTTTTACAAGGGTTCTTTTACTCTCACTGTGCTGATGTTTCACACAAATTTTAACTCACCTGGGTGGAATCCATATTTTGCTGATGATGGATTGCATTCTAAGTTTCCATTGGTCTTGTCACAGGTCCCTTGGTTGTTCTCATCCACTGAGGGGAAGTTATATAATAGGCATGCTTTATGAATGTTTTTTCTGATTCATTGCATTCTGTTTGTTTCACACTGACAGATATAGATTGTTGCTGCACATTGACTCAGAGTAGCTATTAGGGTTGGGCGATTGGACGAATTATTCGACCAGCGATGATTGGCTGAGCCTTTAAACGGTTGTTTTTACAAGAGACGATTTGCTTATTTATGTATTTTTTAATTTTCCTTGAGTAAGTTAGTTTGAAGTTGGAGGTTGGATATTCGACAGACATTGGATCACTTCGGTCAGCGATGAGTTTTAATTCATGCCATGTGCTTCAACACAGACTGCGGGTAGCTGAGTTCCGAGGACTCGCTAATGGGAGCCGTGGTTTGCTTAGGGACCATCAACAAATTTCTAGTCATTTATAAAAGACTACAAAAAAATCAAAGACAGATTTTTTTTATCAAAAATTAAGTGATTTTCTTTTTTCAATAGCTCCTAGGTAAATCAGTCTAAATACCCGAAACCATTTCTCAATGGTGTTACTTTGAGACACAGCAGTTTTTAAAGGTTGAGTATGGAACATTTTAATAAAAAGCTATGTTTTTTTTTAAAAATAATACCACCACGGGGCATTAAGAGGTGTGCAGAATGAAGGCACAGTTTTTTCTTTAACCCTTGGAGGTCCCTTTAAAAAAAGTCCCATTGGGGACCCTTAGCACAGAAAATGTCCTTGATCAAAAGGTGGAATTAAAATATTTTATAAGTCTGATTTTTTTTTCACAGATTCCATCCTTGGCTTCAGCACTCACTAAACATAATAAAATGTGTGTGTTTTTTTTTACATTTAACCCCTTTAATGTTAGATTTTATTTTTTTAAAAGCTGCAATGTAAAAGAAAAACACTACTGCCTGCACAAAAAATGTACTAAGGGACCTCCAAGGGTTAAAAGTTATATTTAAAAAAATAAATAATCTAAATTTTATTTTGACGGGCACAACACTGGGTTCATGTTTATATTTACCAGCCACTAGAGGGCATTGGCTGGGACTGTGTAGAATGGTGAACTTGACAAGTCAAGCAGCTGATTCTAAGCCCAGAAGATGTTCTTACGGTAAATACTGTTGTAATATAAACTTATTAGTAGAAATTAGTCCTTACCCTGTATGATTGATCACTAGACATGGCGCTGACTGTATCAGCAGTGAATAAAAACAATGAAGAAAGTTTGAAAATTAGTTCAGTTGTTGCAGTACCACCTCTGAACACCAGAGTTCGCCAGATCTTGCCAGAGTGTCCGTGTTCCACATTCCACCTTTAACACATTTTAGGTATTTAGACTGATTTACCTAGAAGCTATTGAAAAAACCACTTAATTTTTGATAGAAATCTTAGTAACACAACTCAGAATTGATTCGATCATTTACTCAAATAACCTGGAAGCTTTGATTTATTTATTTATTTATGTATTTGTAGTTTTTAATAATTTATTGATGGTCCCTAAGCGAACCACCGCTCCCATTAGCGAGTCCTCGGAACTCAGGTACTCGCCGTCCGTGGCTCAGCGCACGGCATGATGACTCATCACTCACCGTAGTAAAACAATGTTTGTCGAATATCCAACTTCAAACTAACTTCACCCGTGGTTGCAGACGCGCAGATATTTTACACGTTACGCACACAGAACATCACGGAGGTAACATAATCAATAAAGTAATTCCCATCTGAGCATGATCTCATACTTTTTCTGCATCTCGCTGCTGCAGTGCGCACAAGCGACGCGCTGAAGAGGAGCTTTGGAGCGCGTCTGTGACAGATCTGTGCACAAGAGCGCAATGTTGAGGAGGGCTTCCACAGATCTGGAAAGTGGATACCCTTCTATCTTTCAGAGAGTCTAGTAGACTTCTTGTTATTTCATTTGGAGAAATGTTTTCTTTTATTTTATCTTTGGCTGAAGTGACGCTCCTTAAGCACCCGCTTCGGATCCAGCGTGGCAGCGGAGCTGAATCATCAGAACAACATCTAAACAACTCTCTGAGGCAAAAGTCCAGAATCTCATGAGCCTCTTCAGCAATGCACTAGAGACATTTAATTACAGACAAGCAGGTGACCAGTTCAGGTTTACGCAGGAGTGTGCGTTCGGACCGCAGCAGGTGACGTTCCTAGTTTAAGTTAAATCGTTTAATTGCATTGGGTACTCTGTTCAGCTTGTTTTTACTAAATACTAATTAAAATGAATGGAAATGTAATGTTATTGAATATTTATTATTATTTTCAGAACGAAAGTGAAAGGAAAATGTATCATGCGGCTGAGAGCAAACCACATGTGGGTGCGTCCAAATGCAGCAGCGAAATTCCATTTCCTACTCAGACTCGTAAAAGAAAGAAACCCAGTAACCTATGTTAAAAGAACCAAACATAGAATACCACAATGGTGGGCACCGCAGGGAAACAAAGATGAGGCTTCTTATAAACCGTGGTTGTTTATATGTCGCAACAAATACAAAATGAAACAAAAAGTAAGAAAAATCCAAATTTCTCTTCCATCGAACATATGCACTGCCCTTCCATTAAATAAAATCAACTTTAGGACTTTTTCTGTGTTCGCAAATTAGTCTGTGCATGATTACATTTCTTGAAGAGTCACATATAATCGCCCATCATCGTTTATTGGACTGACGATTGGAGGTTGGAAAAATTATACATATCGCCCAACCCTAGTAGCTATCTGCTCTATGTATAAAAACCTGAAAATCACTTTTATCCATTTATTCAAAATGTTTGAAAATTATCTTTTAATTTACCAAGATTATCTTCGATCTCTGCTAAAGAGCCAGAGAAGTAGAAGAGAAGGCACGCCACCACGCAGCAGGTCTTCAGTGCTGTGAAACGGTTAAGGAAAAACATTAAGTTAGTTAAACAAGTTAAACAAACCTTAGAAAATAAGTTATAAAATACATATAAAGTTGTAGTTAAAACTCTTTCAAAGTTTTCCATTTTCTCAGTGATGAGGAATAAATTACAGTTTTTAGCTGTTACCTGTATTCATCTTGAGCAAAGTCTCTGGTAATCAGATGGTGTCATATTGTCACACACCATGTCTTTTATAGGAACAGAGTGAAGGTGGAGCTTCAAAGGAAACATGAACCAATGAATCAGCCTCCAGCTGTTTTGTAGGAAGAGTCATGTGATTTCTAAAAAACTAAAGACTTTCTGTAGAAATATGACTCAGAATTGTTGCGCAACACTGAGAAATTAGAAAAGTAAAATCAATGTTCTCTTTATCAGATGTGCCATCACAACAGCTCCAGATAGAGAGTTGGAATTTTATTATGTGGTGGTGATGTTAACCTCACATTAGATGCTGAATTGGATTCCTCTAATGGGAAAAGTAATACAAGAAATACTCTAAAAAGGATGGTACACCTCATGGACGAATTAGGGTTGGTTGACATGTGGAGAGATCACCATTTGACTGATAGGGAATATACCCACTACTCCAGGGCACACAATGTCTACTCCAGGTTGGACTATATATTCATGTTTAGGAATGATCTCTCTAGGCTAAAGACTCTGTGATAGGTCCCTGTACTATATCAGACCAGCTAATATTTGCCTGAATAGGAAGAAGAGGTCCACTTTATGGAGGCTGAACACAAGCCATATTTTTTTTAGATAATTTAGCTAGTTCTTATTCATTGGCCATTTACCATTTATTTGTTTTTATCTCCTGCTTTTATTTGTCTTCATGTATATTTTGTAGGCCCTTGCATGGGTCAGTGATGTTTTAAAATCTTTTGTGTGTGTGTGTACAGCACTTTTGTTTGCCTTCTGGCTGATGGAAAGTGCTTTATAAATAAAGATGATGATGAACATGTTTGTACCTGATGAAAAAGTTCAGAGCTGAAACACAGAAACTGCTGCTGCTTTATTTTTTATTTGACTTTTTCAGGAGACAATTTGATTCAATAATATCAGTTAACAACAGTTTTGCTAATGTCAACAGGCCTATTTGAAGTATTCATTATACTTTTGCCTACAGTGACTCGAGGTGGTTTTATTTCAACAACTCAGATTCTGTTGATTTGATTTTCATTCCACCAGCGAGGCTGCAAAGAAGTCATTCTCACTCTGCATCTGCTTTCTGAATGCTTCCAAGGCTTTGTTGGCATTTCTTGCATTCACATACTTGTTAATTATACCCTTGTAGTGTTTTTCTGGGTGCCCATTCTTGTTGGCTTTTTTCCAGGGGAAGTACGAGTTGGAATATTTCATTTCCAGCTGATTGGCAATCCAAAGCCAGAGTCTGCTGCAGGGCAGTAGACTCACAACAAAGAGAATAGGGTCGCCCTCCATGTAGGATTTGTAGGTAGAGATGTAATTTTCTATGGCAGGAATTGGTGTGATGTCTGGCAGAGTCTGTTGAGGAAACAGGTACATCTTCAGAGCTGCAACCTCATAGTCAAATGAGTATGTTGTGGTTTCTACTAGTGCTTTCATGAGATTACATTTTTTAGATTAATTCATTATGACTTGTAATTAATTAATCTAATTAATCTCTTTTTTAATCTCACCTACTAATGGCTGAGAAAATTCCTCATATTGATGTATTTTTATTTAAATTCATTACATGATTGTGGCAGACTATAAGATTAATATATAACAAAAAACTGGCTTTATAAAGTCATTAATTGTTTAACAGACTTCTAACCTTTCCTTTTACATCACCAAGGTGGAATAATACTGTGCTCTTTTGTCAGTCTCGAATAATTAAAATGTAAAAATAAAACATCGGGTCCATATAGAATAATCTAAGTTAACACATCAAGGAACGCTTTTTTGAGCACTGCAAATAGTGATCACAGAACTTGTTACTATAACATTTATCTCAAATTAAAATAGAGCTGTAAATTACAGTGCTGTAAGTTAGCATATCAAAACGGAGAGTTTACCAAAAAATAAAATGTTGAAAAAGCATTAAGCACTCACTCTCTCACTTCTGACATGTGGTGTGGCATGATAGTTAAATATAATTACATAAAATAAATAAAATAATTTAAATAAAAAATCCCAACAGGTAGGCTAGAAAAGTCCCAGTAAAGCTATAGATTAAAAAAGAGATTAACGCGATTAAAAAATTAGTGCACTAAATATGGCTGTGATTAATTAATCTCAATTAATGTAATAATTTGACACCCCTAGTTTCTACATTAATCTATTTGTTCACAGTCTTTTCCAGCAACTACCACTGTATGCTGATGCATCAGGCTGTTGTTAGAACAGACCTCCGTAGTCCCGGGGTCACCAACTCCAGTCCTTGAGGGCCACCATCCTGCATGTTTACAGGATTCCTCCCCGTCACATCCAACAAATGGTTTAATCACCTTTCTCACCATGTTGAGTTCTCCAGAAGCCCATTAATGACTGCTTCATTTAAATCTGATGTGTTGGAGCAGGAAACCAGCCTGGAGGACTGGAGATGGTGACCCCTGCTTTAGTGTGGGCTGCTGATATAAAGGTAACAAGGAGGCTAGATGGGATAGAGGACACATATTCTCCTGTCATTACATCATAAACAGAGCTGTTACTGTGTCTCCAAACATTAGTGACAGAAAGGCTGCTTATTGTTTGTTTTTCATTTTACACAATTCCCCTAAAATGCTGTTAACAGAAAACATACTCATGGCTCAGGTTAAAAAAAATTAAAAGGCGTTGGTCTATTTGCTGAAACAAACTGTAGCTGATGGTTTCTTACCTTCAGATTGAACTGCTTCAGCATTTCCTGGCCGTATTTGCTGTAGCTGTTATATCTTTTCTGAAAGAATTCTTTAATTTCAGGGTTTCTTTCTTTCTCTGACATCTCCAACAACATTTCCGTAACTTGCTTCAGGTAGTAGATGTCCTGGATCGTGAAACTCATGTAAACATCAGCTGACAGGTCACCAAACTGCACATGTTTCAGAAAATCTGTTTGCAGTGTTTGCTCTGCTAGATCTTTACTTCTCTCCCACAGCCATTCATAGTAGTCCACAGTTCCTGAGTGAATAATGTAAAAAAGAAAGAATCGTAGGAAGTCTCTAAACTTTTTACAAAGGTTCTTTTACTCTCACTGTGCTGATGTTTCACACAAATTTAAACTCACCTGGGTGGCATCTATATCTTCCTAATAATGGATTGCATGCTAAGTTTCCATTGGTTTTGTCCCCGGCCCCTTGGAAGTTGTTCTCATCCACTGAGGGGAAGTTATAAAACAGGCTTTATGAAAAATTATTTTCTGATTCATTGCATTCTGCCTGTTTCACACTGACACGTATAGATTGTTGCTGCACATTGACTCAGAGTAGCTATCTGCTCTATGTCTAAAAACCTTACAATCACTTTTATCCATTTATTCAAAATGTTTGAAAATGATCTTTTGCCTTACCAAGATTATCTTCAGTCTCTGCCAAAGAGCCAGAGAAGTAGAAGAGAAGGCACGCCACCACGCAGCAGGTCTTCAGTGCTGTGAAACAGTTAAGGGGAAACATTAAGTTAGAAAAGAAGAAGTTGTAAAGGACATTCAATATTAAAGTGTACAATCTTGTTCCAACTGAAAAGAAATGTGAGAACAAAGCGCTTATCTCTTTATCTCTAAACAAACCTTAGAAAATAAGTTATAAAATACATATAAAGTTGTAGTTAAAACTCTTTCAAAGTTTTCCATTTTCTCAGTGATGAGGAATAAAATACAGTTTTAGGCTGTTACCTGTATTCATCTTGAGCAAAGTCTCTGGTAATCAGATGGTGTCATATTGTCACACACCATGTCTTTTATAGGAACAGAATAAAGGTGGAGCTTCAAAGGAAACTAAAACTGATGAATCAGCCTCCAGCTATTCTGTAGAAAGAGTCACGCGTTTTATTAAAACTAACAACTTTCTGTTATAAAATTACTCACAGAATCCTGAAAACTGAGGAGTAAAATCAATGTTCTCCTTATCAGATGTGCTATCACAACACCTTCTCTATTAAAACAGCTCTAGATAGAGAGTCAGGGAATTTTATTATGTGGTGGTGATGTTAACCTCACATTAGATGCTGAATTGGATTCCTCTAATGGGAAAGGTAATACAAGAAATACTGGACAAAGGATGGTACACTTCATGGACAAATTAGGGTTGGTTGATGTGTGGAGAGATCACCATTTGACCAATAGGGAATATACCCACTACTCCAGGGCACACAATGTCTACTCCAGGTTGGACTATATATTCATGTTTAGGAATGATCTCTTTAGGCTAAAAGACTCTGTGATAGGTCCCTGTACTATATCAGACCATGACTTGGGTCTATGCTAATACTTATTTATTTATAAACGTATATTTCCAGAGGATGAATCCGCTTGAGATGAGCCGTCTTGTGTTTGAGCAGGTCCTCTTACCTTACAACAAATAAAGTTAAAGGTAATGCATACGTTTGGTAAATATTTGTTGATCATCACCTGCTACTTGATAGGCTGAGAGACTGGGTAGGCCAATCAGGATCTGCTCTGGAGTGGTTGTCTTATCTGTCAGAGCGTTCCTGTGGCCATCTCCAAGTTTCGGTCCTCCACCACCTCCTTCATCTATGGTGTCCCACAAGGTTCTGTGCTGGCCCTCTACTTTTCCTCCTCTATTGCTTCTCCTTCAGTACATCCTGAGCTCTTTTAAAGGAATCTCCTACCATCTTTATGCAGATGACATCCAACTGTACATCTCCTTTAAGCCCCATGAAATGTCTAAGCTGCAGCTGTTGCACACCTGCTTAGACTCTATTAAAACCTGGATGGCTGGGAACTTTCTACAGCTGAATGAAGACAAGACTGAGATCCTCATCTGTGCCCCAGACAAGCTGGTTCCCAAAGTCAGAGACTCTCTTGGTCAGCTTGCTTCTCACACCAAACCCTCTGTCAGGAATCTTGGTGTGACCTTTGACCCTGATCTCACCCTGGATTCCCATGTCAGTTCTCTTGTTCGCTCTTCCTTCTTCCATCTCAGGAACATTGCTGAGCTGAGTCCCATTCTGTCCTGTTCTGAACTAGAGATTGTTATCCACACCTTCATCTCATCTCCACACCTTCATCGACTCTGGAACTCTCTCCCCCTGAGCCTGAGATCAGTGGACTCAGTGGTCTCCTTTAAAAAGCAGCTGAAAATCTTCAGTTGATTCTTCATCACTACCTTCTCTTCATTCTCCTCTGTCTACCAATTTCTGCCTTTCCCGGGATCCACTGATTATTCTTTTTCATTTTCTCACATTTTTTTCTCACAAACTTTACTTTTCCAATTTTTGATCTTTTTTAATAATTTTTTAATATTTTAATTTCTTTACTTTTTTTTTCACGTGAAGCGCCACGTGATTTTTATCTTGAGAGGCGCTATATAAAAGATCATTTCTTCTTCTACTAATAAAAAAGTAACATAAAAAACAATGAGATAATAAAAACAAATAGAATAAAATAAGTAAGTTATCTAAAATTAAACAAATATATATATATATATATATATAAATATATATGTACACACACACACACAAATACACATTTTGTGCATGCGTTGCAAAGTGGTCACAAAGGACCGGTCATGTTATTAGTCAGTGGAAGCGAAGCAATTCTAAGTTTGCATCACTTGTTCAAAAAACAGAATTGCTGAATATATGAAATGATAAAATTGACCTTTAATCTGCGGGTAACTTCTTCCAGTCAGGAGCTTTAACACAAAAGGCACATCTGCCTGCTTCTGTTTTAAACCGTTGAATAACAAAAAAAAAAAAGCTGGTCAGAGAATCAAGTAGTATCGAGTAGGATACCAAGAATTGATGGTTACTAACAGTATTTTCAAATAAGATGGAAAATTTAAAAAATGAATTTGAAAATAAATAACAACCGATGAAATTGACACCTAGCTTTTAAGGAGAGCAATATAAAAGACCGTTGCAAATCACACAGAGCCGGTCACACTGGACGGCCACAGACAAGCAAATCACCCTCACATTCACTGTTTTTTGTTACAATTCTGTCCACGATGAGGCATTTGTCTAGGACCACCGAAAAACGCACAATGTGGTCCTGTCCTTAGTAGATATTCTATTTTGTAACAGATAAACTTTATTGTTCTGTAAAATGTTAATATCAGGAGAGGGAGAATGTTAAGTGGTTGGCAGCAGTGTGCCAGTGTAGCTTCTTCTGGGGAGAAAAACACTTAGAGCGAAAATAAAGTTAACAGCTGAAATAACAGGAAATAATGCAATTAGAGAATAGTGGTAGAAGAAAGTAGCAGAGTGTGGAAAGTGGTCAGCATGTCCTCCAGCAGTCTAACCCCGGCTTTCCACCGGCCACAAAAGCTGCGTGTAACAAAATAGCGGCTTTTGCCCATGAGCTCCCTTCCAACCAGGAGCATTTCTGATGCGAAACGGGAACGAAAGCGTTCCACACAGCTGATCCTGTGAGACTTGACAAAATAACAAGCAAGGAGAAAGACAGCTGCATGTATCCAAAAAAGGCTGTGGTTTATTTTCTGTTCTGTTTACATCGGCAATGGGGAAAATGACATATGTTTCACTGCATGTGACTTTTATTTTGAAGGTTTCTGGATATTTTACACTTTTTTCATGTTTGACTTCCTGTCTGGCCCGATCTGAACTGCGGAGTTTGGCGTGTTTTGGAAGTGCAGTGCAACAAAAATAGACTTGAAACTATGGGGGAATTTAACTGACAAATATCAAGAGCTTGAATTTTAAATTTGAGAGCAGGATTTTATATCCTTGCTTTCAAAACTTTCAATGCTTGCACTCAAAATGTCTGCTCTCTTTCAAATATACTCTGTTCTCCCTCAAAACCTTCTTTCTGCACTCAGATTTTAAGTTTCTTGCACAGATATTTTCTTCACGTGTGCAAACGTTCTCTCTGCACAGATTAAAACTGCTTCCACAACTTGTGGAAGCAGTTTTAATCTGTGCACCAGCCGCCACTTGTGGACCACAAGTCAGCTCCCTGCGCTCACGGATTTTTTCTGCTCCCTCTCAAACTTTGGAGAATAATCTCCTAGCAACCACTCGGCCAATGGGAGAACTGTTTGGAACTGGGCGGTGACAAACCTCTTCGGGGTGCGCTTGTTTTTCGAGCGGGTTATCCTGTGTGGCTTGAGCAGTTAGCTACATCTGCTCTACCTTCAACTTCAGCTTTCTGCTCCACATTACGATGTTCATGCAGTCAGGACATGCTTTTAAAGAGGATGTTTTGGTCAGTGTAATGGTTTTCAAGCTGGTCTAAAGTAAATAATTATTTTGGCCATACAGACTTTACACATACATACTGACTCGTTAGCTTAGCATTGATTCACATGACAGCACATCTGCTCTCATCCCTGACCAATGATGGCCACTGTACTAACAGCCTGCTGACCTGAAGTGTTTATTTATTGTTAGTGTTGACTGTGTCAGTATTTTATTTATTATTAAAAAACAATCTGTTAAACACTATTGATTTATGCCACACAATTTATATTTTATATAAAATATAATCAGTTATTTGTAAAAATCATTTTAGAATCTAGATGCACAAATTGCTCAAATTTCTGTTTTTCTGGTTCAGTGAAAGAAAAATTAAAGACTCCAGTTGAACCAACATTATTTATTGTAACTAATGAGCTTTCTATTGATCACAAAAATAAAACTTATTCAAACCAACATGCTAGTACATACTACTGATGAAAACATTGTGTAACATTTAGTTCCAAGAAACAAAATCACACTCGTCCGTTCTAACAAGTGTAAATTAGGAAAAGTTAAAAACACTATATTAACAGTAATGCTTCAATGGTGTNTATGGGGGAATTTAACTGACAAATATCAAGAGCTTGAATTTTAAATTTGAGAGCAGGATTTTATATCCTTGCTTTCAAAACTTTCAATGCTTGCACTCAAAATGTCTGCTCTCTTTCAAATATACTCTGTTCTCCCTCAAAACCTTCTTTCTGCACTCAGATTTTAAGTTTCTTGCACAGATATTTTCTTCACGTGTGCAAACGTTCTCTCTGCACAGATTAAAACTGCTTCCACAACTTGTGGAAGCAGTTTTAATCTGTGCACCAGCCGCCACTTGTGGACCACAAGTCAGCTCCCTGCGCTCACGGATTTTTTCTGCTCCCTCTCAAACTTTGGAGAATAATCTCCTAGCAACCACTCGGCCAATGGGAGAACTGTTTGGAACTGGGCGGTGACAAACCTCTTCGGGGTGCGCTTGTTTTTCGAGCGGGTTATCCTGTGTGGCTTGAGCAGTTAGCTACATCTGCTCTACCTTCAACTTCAGCTTTCTGCTCCACATTACGATGTTCATGCAGTCAGGACATGCTTTTAAAGAGGATGTTTTGGTCAGTGTGATGGTTTTCAAGCTGGTCTAAAGTAAATAATTATTTTGGCCATACAGACTTTACACATACATACTGACTCGTTAGCTTAGCATTGATTCACATGACAGCACATCTGCTCTCATCCCTGACCAATGATGGCCACTGTACTAACAGCCTGCTGACCTGAAGTGTTTATTTATTGTTAGTGTTGACTGTGTCAGTATTTTATTTATTATTAAAAAACAATCTGTTAAACACTATTGATTTATGCCACACAATTTATATTTTATATAAAATATAATCAGTTATTTGTAAAAATCATTTTAGAATCTAGATGCACAAATTGCTCAAATTTCTGTTTTTCTGGTTCAGTGAAAGAAAAATTAATGACTCCAGTTGAACCAACATTATTTATTGTAACTAATGAGCTTTCTATGGATCACAAAAATAAAACATTATTCAAACCAACATGCTAGTACATACTACTAATGAAAACATTGTGTAACATTTAGTTCCAAGAAACAAAATCACACTCGTCCGTTCTAACAAGTGTAAATTAGGAAAAGTTAAAAACACTATATTAACAGTAATGCTTCAATGGTGTAAACACATTTAACATTGTATAAAAAACATGAAACATTTTAAAACAACTCACTTTAAAACAGATTATTCTGTCCCAACTAAAACTAAACACCTACTGTAACACAGTGAGAATCACTTCTTATCCAACATCACCTACACATGAGGAAAACAATCACCTGATTCCCTGCTGACTTTGGAAATTTACCCACAAAAAGAAGAACACATCTAATTTTCATGTTAGTTTTCTCTGGAGACAGAAAATCAACTTAAAATGTAGCTAAACACATTTTATCTACAAGTTAAATATCGTAATGTTACTGAGTGAAACCTGTATTTGCTCCTCTTCATCACAGACAGTAATCTGCCTCCTACAGCAGGTCTAACTTGATTCCCTCAACAATAAACTCATTCTGTTGTTATTCTGTTTTTATTGATCAAAATAAAAAACAAAGTTAGTTTCACTTTTGAAGGTCTTCCTTTATGTGTAGCATTTACAGGTGGATCTCTTAAAAAGACAGGATGAAGTCCAGCTGTCACCTCCTGCATCTGGAACAGAGTTCTTGTTGGCAGTCTGGAGAATGCAGGAGAAAAA
>SSNS01000594.1:88747-109106 GCA_006937985.1 Aphyosemion australe
AAAGTCAGCTTCATCACCTGTCCACTAACCATCCTCGGTTTAAATGAGAAAAATACTGATATCTTGATAAAGTCAAATGTGAAACGGCTACATTAATTTACACACTGATATTTTAAATAAAGTTCTACTTACCTTCTTGTGGAAAGTTTGCAAGGCAACCAAATATCTCTGATAAATATAAAAGTTATGTAACTGATGCGATGGAAAGATGGCAGACTGACGAGTTTATTCTTTCCTCCAAAGCTTCTCCACTAGGGGGCGCAGTTTCCACAGAAAACACGATTTTAATGTTTCACAAACTATGAATTCATGCTAACATTTTAAAACTAAGACATGTTTAGACCAGATACATTTGAAATATACACAAAATACATAAAATACATTCTTATATAGGCCTGTTTTCAGTGCAGGAAAAGCAGATGTAGCTATATGTTTAAACTACACAGGCAAGCTCACATGAAGAAAACAAGCGCACCCTGAAGAGGTTTGTCACTGCCCAGTTCCAAACAGTCTCCCATTGGCCGAGCGGTTGCTAGGAGATTATACTACCAGGTTTGCGAGCGAGCAGAAAAAATCCGTGAGCGCAGGGAACAGAGTTGTGGGAGCAGTTTTGATCCGTGCAGAGAGAAAGTTTGCACAGGTGAAGAAAATATCTGTGCAAGAAACTTAAAATCTGAGTGCAGAAAGAAGGATTTGAGGGAGAACAGAGTATATTTGAACGAGAGCAGACATTTTGAGTGCAAGTATAACAAGTTTTGAAAGCAAGGATATAAAATCCTGTTCTCAAATTTAAAATTCAAGCTCTTGATATTTGTCAGTTAAATTCCCCCATATGAAACGTAATGATAGAGTCCCTTCGCGAAAAATTGGCGCAAACATATCAGTGATGTCACGAGTGCATCTCTGAGCACGTGGGCGGGGCAAAAGTGCAGAGAAGTTCGCAGTGTCTTCATTATTAAACAAAGGCGCCCTGAGCAGTCTTGCTTTTGGAGACTGTCTGACTGTGATATTGCATCCTTCTTTGCTGTGTCTGGCAGCACTGTGTGTGTGTGTGTGTGTGTGTGTGTGTGTGTGTGTGTGTGTGTGTGTGTGTGTGGGTGTGCGCCTCACAGCAGAGAAAGACAGAGAAAAAGGCTTCAGTCAGAGGCTCGTTAACGCCACAGCATCCAGAATGATAATGAATCGCGCATGCGGGAAACCCCCGCTGGCTGATTCTATACGCCAATTGGAGGCTCCCCCTAATGGTAGGCGAGCCAACCAGTCAGTCGGCTGTGGGCGTGTTGGACGGTTTCAGCCCGAGGCTGACCGCCTTATGAAGAGGGCTGAAAATACGTCCGGTTGCGTGCAAAAAATTACCGGGCTCCCCGGTGTGAAAACTTCTTAACCTATCTAGGACGTGTAGAGCCAATGCTAGTGTGTAAGTGCCATTAGTTGCCGGTGGAAAGCACCCTGTTCACTATAACGATGGCTAATTGCCACGTAGTACGTTTTGCGGCGGCTTCGCAATGCTTTCACGTCCTGTGGAAAGCCGGGGTAAGCCTATAGCAGCATAACTACACAGATAACTCAGGATAACCTAGCCTTTTAGATGGATGAATGTAGGAGGCAGGGCCAGGGACAAGAGTCTTAACTGACTGTATTCCCCGCTGTACACTCCACCTCCCTCTGCTCCCCCACTCATCCACACCTGGGCTAACCTCATTCAGAATTTAACTGTTAACTCTATCAAATAATAAAGTTTTAAGCCTAGTCTCAAAAATAGACAAGGGGTCTATTGTGTGCAGGATTAAACTTCTGTTGACTCTAACGTAATTATCAAGTTTACTGATAAAATATTGGTTTGTCTGATCACTGCAGGAGAAGAGTCCACAGGAAGGAAGTTTGCTCACTCCAAATGTTATGAAACAAATAACCTGTAACTCAGCATGACCAAAGATCTGATATACCTCTTTAGAAGAAGTCAGCACATTCAAGTTCTCCACCATCTCTCAGCAGTAATCAGAAAGTTCAAGCTGAGACTACACTTTCTTTGACTCACTGACAGATCCAAGCTGGAAATGAATCAACCGTATATTGCTCCAACATTGAAAGCGTCATTATTTACGTCAAGATTTGTCTGCACAGCTGCAAATCAGAAAGCCCTTTCAGAAGCCCTTTCACCCCTACTTCACACTGGAAGCATTAGCGTCGCAGAACTGTTTACTCGTGAGTTTCGCAGCGAGCCAGTACACACCGGGAAGCAAAGCCTGGACTCACAAGATCACAAAATCCCTCAAGACTTCAAAGGTCACGGTTTGTTTATGCCATCCGCCATTAAACCAAAAAGAAAGAAATCCCATTTGATATGTTTGATGTCATACATAATGTTGTTCCTCTCCACTGCCAGGATTAAAGCCATGAAAAACACACCGCTGAACTTCTCGAACGATGCTGGCAGTAAATAAGACATGAGGTCACACGTATAGACGTAATCTACATAGACATGAAATCGCATTGCTGCAATAGACTTTTATTTTGAAAATTACTGGACGTTTTACACTGAAACCGCGTGTGATTTCCTGTCTAGCCCTATGTTAACTGCGGAAATTGACACATCCCAGAAGCGGCTCGCGGCAAAAATAGAACCTGGTCCTAACTTTAGCGGCGTGCTGCTTCTGGGATGCACCTGGAAATCGCAGTGTCGCAACTGGTTTGAATCACCCCCACAGATTATAATGGATTATTTGAAGCAGTGACGTTCTGCTGTCGTCGTAGAAAACTCAAAAGAAACATTTAAAATGCAAAACTACATCTCAGCTCATCGTGTAAAAGCAAATAGATCTGGTGGTGAAGTTCATGCTCGGTATCATTTTAAAATGAGGGATGACCTCTCTAAAGACTGATGATGGTGAGGTGGAATCTCTTTACTCACCAATGTCTTTTATGGGAAGAACGTTATCGTAGACGTTATTTATCGACCACCTCGTTCTAGCATCAAAGAATTGAACAAAAGCTTGTTTTCTTTACTTGTGTTATTATTCACAAGAGTAAGCTTTGCTATAAACCACCATAAACATGAGCAGTCATCAGAAAGCACTTTGCACGTCATCCAAATTGAACACAGGTGTTCAAACAGCCCATGAAACATCA
Organism: Aphyosemion australe; assembly: GCA_006937985.1. NCBI lineage: Eukaryota > Metazoa > Chordata > Actinopteri > Cyprinodontiformes > Nothobranchiidae > Aphyosemion > Aphyosemion australe. The sequence continues at coordinate 91,877 of SSNS01000594.1, forward strand.
CACTGAACTGAAGGAGGAGGACTGGAGCACTCAGGTCCTAGGAAATCTTTAATAGGTGCAAATGGGTGGAGGACTGACCCCTACTTCACCCTTCATCAGAATTCTGATGAAGACACAAACGTTAGTTCCTTGTTTTGTCTTTACTGACGAAGACAATTCTGTCGAAACGTTAGTTCCTTTTTATGAACCTAGATTTTCTAGGACCAGAGTACTCCAGTCCTCCTTAAACATAACTCAGAAGCAATATTTGTGGACTTTATAAATATTTTTTATTCACATCTGAGGAAGCTGCTTAAAAAAACAACTTATTTAAAAGTACATTTTCAGTATACAAATATACAAATGAAATACTCTGGTAACATAAAATCTACATCAGGTGCTTCAGAAAGATACAGCTTCCTTCAATCTACCATCAGCATTTGAAGACAATGAAGTCTCTTTGAATAATCCATCTGATATAACTGAACATTTCAATGTTGTTTTTGTAAGTATTGGCCAAAAATGAGCTGATGAAATTCCAGGTTGTAATGCTAATCCTCTAGATCAGTGGTTCCCAACCTTTTTTCATGAGATCAAGACAAGCGGGCCCCCCAACCCCAACTCCTACCCGCATGCACACAATTGAAAGTGATTAATAACAAACTTCATAAAGACATTCAGAGTTATAACTCCTATATAGAGTTTGATTATACTACTATTGGGTGTGTTATTGGGATTTTATACATGTAATTTTTACGAATATAAACTTCGCAACCTCAGCACAGACAAAATTGTGGGGATATGCTGGTGAAGGTTCTCAGTCATCCAGGTCAAAATTGTGGGGACCTCCTGCAATCTTGTGGGCATCCCCTTGGGGGGGTCACAGACCCCAGGCTGGGAACCACTGCTCTAGATTTCATCAAAGGTTCATTTTCTACTATGTCTTTATTTATGTCTCTTGATCATTAGGAAAAAAGTAATGTTAAAAACATCTGCAGCTGGCCATGACAATATTTCTGCATCTTTAGTCAAGCAGCTGGAACAGTTTATCTTGGAACCGCTCTTTTATTTTGTCTTCAAACAGGGGTTGTACCGGAAGACTTGCAAAAGTCGTTCCCCTGTTTAAAGCGGATGATCCTTCTATGGTGAATGGCATGTATTTGTATAGCGCCTTCTTAGGGTTCTACAACCCCCCAAGGCGCTTCACAACACAATCAGTCATCCACACATTCACACACTGGTGGGGACGAGCTACAGCTGCCCTGGGGCGCACTGACAGAGGCGAGGCTGCCGTACACTGGCGCCACCAGTCCCTCCAACCACCACCAGCAGGCAAGGCGGGTTAAGTGTCTTGCCCAAGGACACAACGACAGTGACAGACTGAGCGGGACACAAACCTGTGACCTTCTGATTGCAAGGCGGCCACTTAACTCCTCTGTCACCATCGCCCCATACCTATTTTAACCATGTTTTTCAAAAAATTGAAACAAATTGTCAACAAGAGAATTGCTTCTCATTTAGATGACAATGCAATTAGGAATCCAATAGGAGCAATGTTGCTCATTGGTTGTTCAATCTTGTCTCTTGAGATCAGTTTGAGCATCTCTTATTTGTATCATTCTGTGATCATTTGTTTCTGAATTATTTCTCCTAAGGGTCCCTTAGGAGCAAGAGATGAGCTAAAAAGAGAAAATACATCACTAAGACAAATGAGGTTGAGTTGAGATAACTATTTGAGCAATACTTGAGATCTCCTTTAGGGCTCATACTTCTCAGATTCGTCTCATGTTATTCTCCTTAATTCCCCTTTTAGAAGAACTGAGACATAATTGAGATCAGAGCCATACTATTATGAGATCTCTTCTGGTCATCCCACTAACATTTGTTTTGGTCCGATTAATCAGATTGAGCCCCATGTGGTTGACTGTTCCTCTAAAGTAGTTTGGTTGAACAGAAACATTTTGGGCTTTTCCCTTCAGGAGCTGCCACTGAATCATCTGTCTCCCGACACTCCAGACCTCCTCATGTACCGCAGATCCTCTCTCTGCACCCTACGCTGTCTCTAAATCCACAAAGACACAAGACAGCTCCCTCTGACCTTCTCTGTACTTCTCCTTCAGCAGCAAAATAGCATCTCTTAACATGAAACTGTACTGCTGCTCACAAATGCTCACTTCTGACCTGAGCCTAGCTTCTTTCCTACACCTTTATTGTATGACTCATTAGCTTTATTCCTCTGTAGGTGCCACAATTCTGTACATCTCCCTTGTTCTTAAAAATCGACACCAGAACAACTGTCCTCCATTCTTAAGGCATCTTCTCAGTTGTCCAGATCTCACTGAACAACCTAGTCAACAACTCTATTGCCATCTCTCCTAGACACTTCCATACCTCCACCAGAACTGCATTTCCCCTCCTAAAAGCTTTCTTCACTACATCTTTGCCAATTTCAGCTACTTCCTGATCCACAACAGCAACCTCATCGATCACCCTAACCTGCTGCACATCATTTCCATCTCCATCTTGTTTTGTCTTGCCAAAGTTGGCTTCGATGGTGGGGGAGGAAGCTGGTCAGACCTGGCAGACCCAAACGTATTGTGAATGTCTGCTGGGAACGTCTGACAGCGTCATCTGTCAGAAAGGGCTTCAGTTCCCATCTTCGACAGAACTTCGAACAGGTTCCGGGGAAGGCGGAGGACACTGAGTCTGAGTGGACCGTGTTCCATATTTCCATTGTCGAGGCGGCCGACCAGAGCTGCGTCCGCAGGGTCATTGATGTCTGTCATGGCGGCAACCCTCGAACCTGCCGATGGACACTGGCGGTTAGGGATGCTGTCAAGTTGAAGAATGTTCTATTGGGTCTTTTTGGCCCGTGAGACTCCAGAGGCAGCTGATAGGTACAGGCAGTCCAAGCGGAATGTGCCCCGGGTGATCGCGGAGGCAAAAAAACGGGCACGGGAGGAGGTCCATAAGACCATGAAGCAAGACTTCCGTACGGCTTCGAGGAGATTCTGATCCACCATTCGGCGTCTTAGGAGGGGAAAGCAGTGCGCTACCAACAATGTTTATAGTGGGGACGGTGTGCTGCTGACCTCGACTCGACTCAAAGAGGTCCTCAATCCCACCAGCACGTATTTCAGTGAGGAAGCGGAGTCTGGGAAATTTGGGTTGGGCTGTCCAATCTCTGGAGCTGAGGTCACTGAGGTGGTCAAAAAGCTCCTCGGTGGAGTGCGTGGGTGTTCGCCCAACCAATCTACATGTGTTTTGTGAATTTGGAGAAGACGTTCAACCGTGTGTCCCTCAGGGGGCCCTGTGGGGGGTACTTCAGGAGAATGAGGTACGAGGCCCCTTGATACAGGCTGTTAGGTCCCTGCATGACCAGTGTCAGAGCTTGGTCCACATTGCCAGCAGTAAGTCAGGCTTGTTCCCGGTGAGAGTTGCCAAGGATGCCCTTTGTCACTGATTCTGTTCTTAACTTTAACGGCCAGAGAAGCTCGGTCATCCAGGAGGGGCTCAAAGTAGATCCACTGCTCCTCCACATCGAGAGAAGCCAGTTGAGGGGGCTTGAGCATCTGGTTAGGATGCCTCTTGAACACCTCCCTGGTGAGGGTTTCTGAGCACGTCCAACCAGGAGGAGACCTAAAGGAAGACCCAGGACATGCTGGAGGGACTATTTTTCTCACGTCCGTAAAGGAACTTTTTCTGTTTTATTTTTCATCTACTGCCATGTCTTCTCAAATGTAAATTTTAGTGTGTAGGTGCCCTCCTGCAATTGGTGGAAGATGGCCGTAGGTGTTCCTGACCTGGTGACTGGGAGGAGCCGACGCTTTAAGAAGACCCTGATTGCCTGCAGCTGGGTTCCTCATTTGCTGCCAATGCCAACCAGCCACCACTGTGTTGTCCTGCGATTGTGTTCTGTTTGAGAAGTTATTATTAGAAATCTGAGGATCTGTAGGGGTGAACTGCCTTTTATTTTACCACCATTTTCTCCTGTTTTGTTAGTTAGGGAGGTAAGTTTATTTGTGATTTGGTTCATTTGATTTGGAAGGTAAGAATGGTAAATTTCAGTTAGAGGTGTTTTGTTTGTTGTTTTAGGCCTTGGTTCACCCTGAGCTTTTAATCCTCCCTCCCCTTTAGTGAAAAACATTGAGACCTTAGTTACCCATGTACATATTGTAAATAAATAATTGTAAATAGTCTTTTTGGTGTGCTGTGTTGGGATCAGCAGGGAATGACGGACCAACTTTTATGTTGCGGCCTGACCCCTCCAAGACGGGTCGTAACATAAAATGGGGGCTCGTCCGGGATATTTGATCCTATAGCCATGGGGATGCATGTTCGTTGGTGCTATATTTTTTTCCATTGTTAACTTTGTGTTTGCTTCGTTCACAGCTGTCTCCTTCTGACCTCCTATTGGTGCTTGTGGCTGTGGAATGTGACGTTTTGGCTGGGGATGGGATGAAGACTGATCGTCTGTGGGTGAGTGGACCCCGCTTTGTGTTCGACATCTTCTGGCGATGTTAGCCCAGCAGCTAAATGGTGTTGCTTCATTGGTCCTTCTACCCGTCCTTTCCACGGATGGTATACCCCTGCTGTGGAGGACTGCTTCACCCCACTGAATGGAGGAGGTCAGCAGTCCCTTTCCCACGCTGTGGACCTTGTGTGCTTTTGGAACCTTTTGAGTTTGGAGATGGGTTTCCTGCATGAGAAGGACGGTGCATCCTGACAGTGGTAGCTGTCATTTTCTGTGAGCATCTATACGATGTTGGAACTAGACTGTGTGTGTGAGCTGTGTTTCGATCGACAACGCAAGACTTCTGGAACTGGCCACGTCCACATCCGATGCTGATTGTCACCTCCCCCGCTCCACACCGTCCCACTTGGGATTTCAGAATGAGCGGTTTGTACTGGTTGGGACAGTTGGTTTTAGAAATAAGGGTGGGGATTTGTAATTAAAGTCTAGGACTTTAATTTTTTTTAGAGGGGAAGTGTTACGTCCCTGAGACGTTTGTGGCTCTTTGTGTTTTAATTCTCCTCTTGTTTCCCTGTGTGAGTGAAGAGGAGAGGCAGCACCTGGCTCCTCTTTACCCTGATCAGCTCCATTTGGACTCTGCCAGCTGTCCCAGATTGCAATCAGCCAAACCACTGCATAAAAGCCAGTCAGCCCTTAGATTCAGAGAGCGGCAGACCAGAGAGAGCACTCGCTGGGCTGTTGTCTCCTCGGCAGCATTTGTTTTGTTAAATATCAGTTTGGTAACAACTTTGTGTGAATTCTGGGTGCTTTGTTAGTCTCTGTTTTAACCACTTCGCATTTTAAGTAAAGAGAGCTTTACATTCGGTTTGTTTTAAAAAGACATCACTCGTTAGAGGAAGTTGAGTGATGGTCTTTTAACTAGTTTGTTTTAATTTGGTTAATTAGAGACATTCGTGTTGTTACATGTTGAGTTGCTGCCGATTTGTCCCTTTTGTTGATTTGTGTTTGTCTTTATTTACTATTTAATGTAAATAAATTTGTTACATTCATTTTAAACACCAGAGCATGTGTCCCTCTTTGTTACCCCAGGCCCCCTAGACAGCCTGGGATGTAACAGCTGGCCAGGGAATGCCTTGGGATTCCCTCGGAGAAGCTGGCCCAAGTGGCTGGGGAGAAGGAAGGCTTGGCCTTTCTGCTACCTAGGCTACTGCTCCTGTGACCTGACCCCAGATAAGCAGAGGAACATGGATGATTCAGCAAGGTAGAAGAAGAAACATTTTTTTATATAGCGCCTCTCAAGAAAAAAATCACAAGGTGCTTCAGAAAATACAGGTAATTTATCATTTACATGTACATTTTATAATACAGTATGAAAAAAAAACAATGTAGGTTGTCCAAATTTAAGTTTTTATTTACGAATCACACTCTGACATACTTTAACTAAAAGATTTTACAACACATTTAGCTACAAAAAGAGTCTTCACAAATTATGGACACATGGTTTTAGCTCTCCAGAAATTGAAAGTAAAAATTTAGTAAAACGCAGTTAGAAAATAAACTCAACCATTCAAGGGTGAAGTTGTTGTGTTGTTAAATCAACAATATCAGCGAACGATTGAAAGATATTTATATAAACAGAGATGAAGATGGAATCTGAAAAAGACAAGTTAAATTGAGTTTTCTTTCTTTCTTGGCGGCCAGAGAGAAGAATGACAGGAGAAAGCGAGGAAGAGGAGGATGCAGGAAGCCATTGGTGGTAGGTCCGAGTTAATTCCAGAATGAACAGTGGAATCAAAGAGTAGTGGGAGCGCTGGAGAGGAATCTGGAGAAGAGGTAAGAATAAACACTAGGAATTACAATGATGTGTCACTGACACCACCTGTTCTACATAATAAAACAACCAATAGGTAAAACGTGTTTATCACAAAGAACGACTGAGTCCCATTCTATAATCTGTGGAACTCAGCGACTATATTATTGGACAGTGTTCTTTCCCATTCGCTAAAACAGAAATCAGTCTGATGTGAAACTTTACAGATAATTTTATCCTAATTATTATTGTAGGGTATTCTTTTCTCTATATCTTTATTTACTGCCCCAAAAATTCCCGATCTACTGCTGTTGCTGAAAAAATACAGTTTAAAGAAACCGTCGTCCAGCTGGAGGAGCTGGAGCGTCAGTCTGCTGGACATCAGCTGGAAACCTCAATTAAACCTCACCACCGTCTCTCGGATGGTTTTACTCTGACATCACAACTAAATTTGACTTATTTTATGGTAAAGAAAAAATAAATTTCATTTTATAGACTAAATGGTATGAATTTTAGTTATGTGGTATTTGGTGTTTGCTGGGGTGTTAGACCGCCACCTGGTGGACATGAGGAACCATTACAGTGCATCAAATTTCCCTGTTTGAAATAAAACTTTTCTATTTCTTTTTTTTTTTTAACTCAAAAATGTTCATTTAAGAATGATAACGGTCTAAAACTGCCAAACATCCACCTCATTTTAATTTAATTTAAATGAGAGACACGGAGCCCCGCTGCAGTGATCAGATCACTTTAATATGAGAAGCATTTACAGACAAATTCAAACACTCAGATTAAACAATCGGAGGTAAAATATCAATAGCAGATTCAAAAGATATCAAAAATACGTCAGAAACAAACGATTACATACAAGTTGTGCAGAATGTGTACAAAACAACAGAGCAGTGAGTTGCGTTAGGGTCATAGGTTATTAACATACAGGATATATGACCATATATGGGTCAGAGGACATACAGACAGGTATGTACAAACAGGAGCCACAGAGATACTGCATCATGGAGGCTTGGCCTCGTCAGGCTGGAAAATATCCGTAAAATATTAGCAAAAGCTTTTAATTATAATGTAGGAGCACGCAGCTACACACACACACACACACACACACACACACACACACGCACACACATACGTCTATACAGGAAATACTTTGTGAAGAAAAGGCACCAAATGAAAGCTGGTTTATAGAGAAGAAGAAGACCCCGGGTGAAGCGCTCCTTTAGTTTCCATACATGTGGTGATTGTTGGTTTATAAAACATTCACAGAAAGAAGACAAAAGATTTAAATTTAGATGTTTGATCACATTTTTAAGTTGTTTTACAACTGCTTTGGCTCAGCTTTAGAATATGTACAAGAGTCTGGTTTGATAAAGGAGGCAGTCTAGTTATTATCACTGTTATCTATTTAGTAGAAGATCCAGATTTACTGGGTTTCTTTTTGATGAATGAAATCTTTCTTAGATGAAACGATGACCTGAAGAATCACAAAAACTGAGCCAAAGTGTGTGAAACACCTAATCTGGATCTGCTCACTACATTTCCCAGAATCCCATCCTCACAGGAGAGTTCAGCTGGTGGAAACCCTCCAAACTGCTGCTGTGAGCAGAAAACAAACACGTCTGATCATCAGATTTATTCTTAGAAATAAAACAAAAAAATAGTTTCACGTTTGTCTAAAAAGTAGAACTATTTCTATAATCTTAGATTTGACAGATTATTACAGATTATTTCTACAAACAGAAACCGATCTGCGTGTGTTTGGACGCTGATGTGAACGACCTGTAAATAAATAAGGTGTGAGGTTCTGGTGGGGTCCCTTTTGGTCTCCTCAGGAATAAAAAATGGCTTCAGTTCAGATTATTTGGTTGATAAATCAAACATTCGTGTTTTCTGCCTCTAAAAGCAGCAGAACATTAAATCTGCTGAAGTTAGAAGGAGGTCTGGTTTTACGGCTCAGATTATTTCTGCTCCATGTTTGAATCTAGCTGCCTTAAACGGTTCAACTTCTGGGTTCTGGTGTCAGACGGGCTGTTAAATCAGAACCAGGAGGGAGGAAGAGGATGGAAACACACTCAATTTAGAGAAAATAATCTGTGTTTTCAATTAATCTGGATTAAAAAGTGCCTTGGTGGATCTGACGGGGTTTCTGTGTTTTTCGATTTGGTCGTCTTTGGTCTGCCGTCCCTTTAAAAGATCGGTCAGTTTAAGGCACTGTCTGGATTTAGACCCCCCCTCCCCCTCCCATCCCCCGACAACAACAAGAACAAATAAACAAAAACAGAAAACATTAAAACAAACAGAGGAAAGACGACTCAGTGATGAAGCTGTAAACAAGCAGCTGATTTCACTGAATCGTCTCGACTTTCAGACTGTTAGGGGGACGGCGTCCGTCCACGCTTGCTTGTGCGTTGTTTTGGTTTTGTTTTTAAATATTTTTAAAATACCCTGTCTCTGCAAAGCAAACCTCCCCCTCTGGGACAGAAGGGAGTTGAAATGAACGTAATCGAGACGCTTTAGCTAAGATAGAACAGCAACAAAACAGTGATTTCTTCAATCCTTCTGGGTGATCAGAACAGGAAACAGAGCGAGAGGAAGGTGTGTGTGTGTGTGTGTGTGTGTGTGTGTGTGTGTGTGTGTGAGAGAGAGTTCTCTAAGTGTTCTGGCTTTTGTTTTGGATGTTTTTAAGGTGGATTAAGCTCTTAATTAGCCATGCTTGTCTGCATTGTTTACATGTCGGTCATGTTTGTTTATGTCGTGCACTATCTTGTTTATAATTGTTCTCCAGAGCTAGATAAATATGATTCTGACTCTAACTGGACTGATCGATGCAGCACCACTAATGACCTCCGGGCTCCTAAAGTAGCAGAGGTCAAAGGTTAAAGAGCCTCATTCTTCACAGCAGCTCCCTTACAGGTGAGTGGGTGGGGCTTATCACAAAAATAACAAAACTCAGTAAAGTGCACACAAATTGAATAATTACACATAATTCTAATTTCTAATATTGTTGCACATAATTAGAGCTTTATTTCAAAATAAAAGCCTCTGAAGATTAATGAATAAATAAAAAAAAACTTGGGCTACAGAATATTTTACTGTTTTCTGAGCGGCCCGGTACCAGGCCTCAGGCCCCATCATGCAGCCCTGACCTTTAACCTCCTCAGCCACGAGCTTTGGTCTGGGGCGTTTTTATTTTCAACTAGACATTTGGGATCAGTCAGACCTCATGAATATAAATTTAACTCATAAACAATTAGTTTAAAATATAATAAGCCATAAAAAAGAACAATACATATCAGTTTAACAATTACAAAACAGGAAGCAGACGTCTTCATATTGAGTCATATTGAGGAGGTCAACAAGTAATAAAACTTTTATCTAATAATCCTGGAATGTGTTTCCACTACATTAAATATTTTAGAATTTATATAATTTTTTTTTACATACATCTTTACATTCTGGATGTTTTTTTACTCTCAGATTATTTAAATTAGTGCAAGAAGATCAATTAGGACACAAACATTTTATTAGTCTGTTCAGACTTTGGATCAATAAATTTGAACAAATAAAACTTTAATCACATCTAATTGTCTGATCGATGTAAAATATTTATTACAATAAAGCTGAGTTATGGGATGCTGCTGTGAAAAATGAGGGGTCTTCAGGAATAACCTTTAAGTTAAGGATATAAACACTTTAATCTGAATGCTGAAAACCAGGATCAGAGTCACTGCTGCCCCCTGCTGGCCATCCAGAGACATGATTTCATTATTATTATTATTATTATTTTAAATAAACTCAATGTTTAGATTTTTTACCACCACATACGGATGATTTTTTTTATTTATATGTAATGTTTCTGATTTTGATGCCTGTTATTTTAGTCCTCCACCTGTAGGGGGTGATAATGAGCTGACAATTGGTTTGATGTTGTTTTAGTGATTTGATTCTTTGGCCCAATCCCAATACTCGCACTTCCACCCTTGCGCCCTTCAATTGCGCCTTCCCGGCCAGGGGTGCGAGTGCGTAGGGTGTCCCGATTCTCAAGTGCGGAAGTTGACCACGCCCTTTTTTAACCCTTAAGCCGCACCTCACCAAAGTCCGCATCGCCGCGGGTATTACCCACAATTCATTTCTGCGTGGGAATATTGAGAAGAAGGCGAAGCAATGGCTCAAGTGCCTTTTCTAAAAACATGTATTTTCAAGTGAAAGAAGGTCATTTTAAGACGATTAATGATATTTATTCATGCTCTGAATGTTTTAGACTAAGATATAAATGTGGACAGCAATTAATTTAAATTTAGTCAAATAATTGTTTGTTTGAAAGCTGTTAATAAAGATTTTTTAAAAAGCACAAACAGCGACTGGCATCCCAGTGTGGTCGATGACGTAATGCTCACTGTCCCAATTCGGCAATTATTTGCACACTTGTGTTCTACGCACTCGAAGCCTTACTGCGCACTTCCTCTAAGTGCACTTCACAGAAGGGTGTAGGGCGTAGTGCTAGTATTGAAATTGGGCCTTTATGTCATGAACGCCCCCACCTGAACTACTTTAAAAGTGCTGTAAGACGTTTTAAAACGCTGTTATTTGTTGGGAAAAGAATGGATTGAATTAATGTTTAGTTTTTTATAAATCCCACCCTCGGTGATAAACGGCGTAGACTACCTCCTGATCGTCTTCCTGTTCTGACTTCTCTTCCTCCAGCAGCTGAGACAAATTTGACTCGGAGACGTCTTTTGTCTCTTGCAGCCTGTTCTTCAGTCTTCTCGCCTTTCTGTCACAAGAGTCTTTGTGTTTCCTCTAAATCGACGGTTCAGTCCGTGTTCGTGGTCCAGGCGTCATGGCGGTTGGTTCCTATTTGTTTTCTGACAGGCAGGTGGACCCGTTGGGCAGCGAGGAGAACGGGAAGCCCCCATTACCGACGACCGAATGACCGTCAATCTGTAAGAAAACAAAAGTAGTTTAGAGGCTTAAAAAGATTTGCCTGAGTCTAGATCCAGACTCAGAACCAACCCGACCCCCAGGGAGACTGAGCAGTTTTCACCTGTGTCTGTTTACTGAAGTGTAGAAACTGCTGACGCTGCAGCAGGAAACCGTTGGACTTCAGACCAGCGTCCATCTGGTAGGGAGGCGCCGCCTCTTTGGGTTTTGGTAACGCTGTGACAGATCCTCCTCCAGAATGAGCCTGGTAGAAGCAGGAGGTCTTGGAGGGGATCTGGCAGCTGGCCGGACTGTGCTGAACCCCGTTATGGAGCACAGCTGTGGGGACGTTCCTGAACATTAATTCCTGCTCATCAGGGAATGCGAGTCTGCTGCTGACTGAGTCCACGGGCCTGATTTGAAATCCTTGTACCTGGCTGAAGGGGGCACCTGAGACCAGCTGCTGCTGCTGACTGGTCTGAGCCGGCGCAGTCATGCGGCTGTAGGAAGCATCTGCAGGAAAACCCGGATTTGAGGTGAACGTTTCCACAAAGTTGTTGGCTTGGTTTGGAGCAGAAGCTGAGGTGTTCCACTGGTTGGGCTGATAGATGAACACTGGATTTAACAGATCTTCAGAATTTTGATCCTGGATGGGGAGTCCCATCTGAGGAGGCCTCTGATTGATGGAAAGCTGCCCAGCAGAGGTCTGACCAAGGCTGGTGTCTGTTGGACAGATTTTGAAAGTCTGGTTCTGTGCTTGGTGGCATGAAGGGTTAAAGGTCACCGGAGTGGAGATGTTTCCAGAAATTCCCATCTGAAGAGAAGGAGCCAGACTATTTAACCCAGAGGAAGCCATCTGAGGAAAGTCCATGTGGCTCAGCTTCATGGTTCCCTGGAGAAGAGGCGGCTGTTCCGCCATCATCTTCCCTCCATTGGGCATCAACTGATTCTGGGAAAGAAACGGCCAGCCCAGGTTCTGCTGCCCAACTTGATCAAGATTCTGGTTTGGAAGGTCTACGTTTGGGATGCAAGTAGAGAGGTGGTCCACAGGATCAGGTAGAGTGAGTCCACCATCCATCTTGAGCTGCTCCTCCACGTAGGACAGGATGTCATTGCTGAGGATGTCATTCAGATCTTCGTTGAACTCTCCGGTCGGTAAGTCCAACCCCACCAGGGAATCCTCCCAGCTCTTCAGCTCTTCCGGTCCCACGTCCACTGCTTCTATTAAGTCGGTGTTCCCAAAAATCTGCTCCAGGGATGAGACCATTTCCTGAATGGTGGGGTCCATCTTCAGCAGAGGTCCGCCGAGGGTCGGTTTGGGCGTGGCGTCTCTGGGGATGCTGACAGTGGCGTGAGTATCTTGGAACGCCACATCGCTCAGGGAGCTGATGCTGTTGGGAGTGCCGTGTTCGCAGTAGGCGGACTGGTCCTGGCTCAGCAGGCAGCCCAGTAAGGAGTTCCGGCTGACCGAGTCATCGTCGAGTTTCCTCTGCTTGGGGGCGGAGCATGGATCAGGGACGTCAAGGCTCGGCACCTGATCATATAGCATGGCCTCTCCGGTGGCAAAGCTGAATGGCAGCTGCAGCTGCCGCAGGCGGAGCTGCTCTTCCCCTTCCTCGTTTCTGCGGAAGAAAACGAGTCATTTCAGAATCAGCTGATCACCCGTTCAACACGTCAACTCAGAAAATGGGAAACCTCTGAGACTCACGTCAGAGCCCTCTGCCGGGCCACGATGAATTCTGGTCGGCCATCTTTAAACACCAGCCTGGCGTTGGCCTGGACCCAGACCCACCTCCGGTCTTTGGTCAGCAGCCTGAAGAAGGTGAAACCGCTTTCTCCAGTTTTAATCACTGAGTGTGAAAACACAGAGTCATATACATTTAATATGATACATGATAACGATACATTTAAAATAATTGTTAGTAAATAAATTGAGTCGTACTTCTGATGTGCTTGTCGGCGCAGTACATCATGTCAGCAGCGTGGATGAAGCTGTAGCCGGAACCTTTCATGCAGATCTCCACCTCGTTGTAGCCCAGAACAATCTTCCCTCTGGAAACAAAAACAAGTTATTAAACGTTTCTGTCTTGTGGAATCTGATTTACTGATCTACTCTAAGGTGACGTCTACCTGCTGTCGATGCCTGTAGGTGTGAAGTCCAGCTTGTGTTTGGTCTGAAATATCAGAGTCTTGGTGCGAATCTCCAGGATGGACGGCTGCTGCAGCGGAGTGGCGATGGTGAACAGAGAGAGCTGAGGAGGAACCAACGTCCCGTCCTCCGACACTCTGTTCTGACCGTGCAGGAACTTCAGGCGGCCGCGAAAGTTCAGTGTCTAATGAGAAACACCAACTTTAAACAATCTGAACCCCCAACAGGTTCCTCTAGAGGGCAGCAGTGAGAGGAAGGGAAGGTTACCAGGAAGCCAGAGGAGTTGTCAAGGAGGCAGCGGAAACGACAGCAGAAGTTTCTCTCCAGGAAGGACGAGTTTTCTGGAGGAATAGCCTGCAGGTCGTAGGCCACCACGTTGCTGCTGACCTCTGAGCTTTTCTGCTCAGCTGCAGAAACCAGGAATAAAATATCCGTAAGAAACAGTAGCAAGTAAAATAAAATACTGAGAAATAGAACAAGCAACAGATAGATGTTATGGTGCATGTGTATGTGTGTGTGGTTAGAGATATGTTGTTCCAGAAGTGTGTGGTTACAGGCGTTTGGTGTTACAGGTGCTTGTTGTTACAGGTGTGTGTTGTTACAGGTGTTTGATGTTACAGGTGTGTGTTGTTACAGATGTGTGGTGTTACAGGTGTGTGTTCTTACAGGTGTTTGATGTTACACGTGTGTGATGTTGCAAATGCATGGTGTTACAGGTGTGTGTTCTTACAGGTATTTGTTGTTACAGGTGTGTGTTGTTACAGATGTGTGGTGTTACAGGTGTTTGTTGTTACAGGTGTGTGTTCTTACATGTGTTTTTGTTGTTACAGGTGTGTGTTGTTACAGATGTGTGGTGTTACAGGTGTGTTTTTACAGGTGTATGTTGTTACAGGCGTGTGGTGTTACACATGTCTAATGTTACAAGTGTTTGGTGTTATAGGTGTGTGGTGATACAGGTGTGCTGTGTTACAGATGTTTGGTGTTACAGGTGTGTGGTGTTACAGATGTTTGGTGTTACAGGTGTGTTTTACAGGTGTGTGTGTTTATACAGGTGTGTGTTCTTACATGTGTTTGATGTTACAGGTGTGTGTTACAGATGTGTGGTGTTACAGGTGTGTGTCATTACAGGTGTTTGTTGTTACAGGTGTGTGTTCTTACAGGTGTGTGGTGTTACATATGTTTGGTGTTATAGGTGTTTGGTGTTACAGGTGTGTGTTCTTACATGTGTTTGATGTTACACGTGTGTGATGTTGCAAATGCATGGTGTTACAGGTGTGTGTTCTTACAGGTATTTGTTGTTACAGGTGTGTGTTGTTACAGATGTGTGGTGTTACAGGTGTTTGTTGTTACAGGTGTGTGTTCTTACATGTGTTTTTGTTGTTACAGGTGTGTGTTGTTACAGATGTGTGGTGTTACAGGTGTGTTTTTACAGGTGTATGTTGTTACAGGCGTGTGGTGTTACACATGTCTAATGTTACAAGTGTTTGGTGTTATAGGTGTGTGGTGATACAGGTGTGTTGTGTTACAGATGTTTGGTGTTACAGGTGTGTGGTGTTACAGATGTTTGGTGTTACAGGTGTGTTTTACAGGTGTGTGTGTTTATACAGGTGTGTGTTCTTACATGTGTTTGATGTTACAGGTGTGTGTTACAGATGTGTGGTGTTACAGGTGTGTGTCATTACAGGTGTTTGTTGTTACAGGTGTGTGTTCTTACAGGTGTGTGGTGTTACATATGTTTGGTGTTATAGGTGTTTGGTGTTACAGGTGTGTGTTCTTACATGTGTTTGATGTTACAGGTGTGTGTTACAGATGTGTGGTGTTACAGGTGTGTGTTCTTACACATGTGTTTTTACAGGTGTATGTTGTTACAGGCGTGTGGTGTTACAAGTGTTTGTTCTTACAGGTGTGTCTTCTTACAGATGTTTGGTGTTGCAGGTGTGTGGTGAATAATGAACTGACCTGTATTGGAATGTTTACTTTGTGAAGTGCCTTGAGACGATTCTTGTCGTGATTTAGCGCTATATAAATAAACTGAATTGAATTGGTGTTACAGATGTTTGGTGTTACAGGTGTGTGTGTGTGTATAAAGACGTTGGCCTCTCTGACCACTTCTGTATTTCTTTTGAGATGTCAACTGCACCTGTAATCCATCACAACTCTGCTGTTCTCAAAAAAAGGTACCTAAGTGATCACACTGCATCAGTTTTTAGTGAACTAATGAATATGTCAACAAGTCTAACATCCAACAGTGCTGATTCCCTTCTAAATCATTTCAACCGCAAATCTCTAGAGATTCTTGACACCATTGCCCCAGAAAAGTCCAAGTTCATCTCTAGGAAACAAAAAGCTCCATGGAGGTTCACTAAATCTGTTACAAACCAAAAGCGAGAATGCCGCAAAGCTGAGCGTAAATGGAGGAAAAGTAGCCTGCCTGATCATTATGAGACCTACAGACTGCAGCTCCGCACCTACAACTCTGAATTAAAAAAGGCGAGACAAGCCTTTTTCTCCAAAGTCATAAGTGATAATATCAACAATTCCCGTGTTCTGTTTGCCACTATTGAGAGGCTAACTAACCAACCAACACAGTTAGCCCCTGATTTCAAGTCCCAAACTAAATGTAATGAGTTTGCATCCTTTTTCGATGATAAAATACTAAACATCAGATCAGCCATTCACTCCTCCCTGTCAACCAACACACCAAGACCACCCCTACAACCACATAGCAATACTTTAGCTAGAATGCCAGTCTTTGACATGATTAATGCTAAAACACTGGAAAACATAGTTAATAGCTTAAACTCATCTACCTGTTGTCTTGATATACTGCCAACAAACTTCTTTAAAAAGGTTTTTAATTGCTTGAAAGATGATGTACTGAAAATTACTAATTACTCCTTAAAATCAGGTATTTTTCCTACTTCATTAAAAACTGCTGCTGTCAAGCCTCTTCTAAAGAAAAGCAAACTAGATCCCTTAGAGATGAATAATTATAGACCAATCTCTAGTCTTCCCCTCATTGGGAAAATTGTTGAAAAAGCAGTTATGATCCAGCTGAACAACTTCCTGGAGACAAACAACCTCCTGGATGGTTTTCAGTCAGGCTTTAGACAACACCACAGCACTGAGACAGCACTGATTAAGGTATTAAATGACATCCGTATGAATACAGATTCAGGCAAAACATCTGTTTTAGTGATGCTCGATCTCACTGCAGCTTTTGATACTGTGGATCACAACATACTATTAGATAGACTCATAAACTGGGTGGGACTATCAGGTACAGTCCTTAGTTGGTTCCAATCATACCTTGCTGACAGGGGTTATGTTGTTTCTATTGGTGAACATAGATCAAAGCAGATCACTATGACATGTGGTGTCCCCCAAGGCTCCATTCTTGGGCCACTGCTCTTCAACCTCTACATGCTCCCCCTGGGTCAGATCATATACAACAACAACATTGCCTATCATAGTTATGCAGATGACACCCAGATCTATCTAGCTCTATCACCTAATGAATCCGGTCCCCTAGACTCACTCTGTCAGTGCCTAGAGCAAGTCAATGACTGGATGAAGTCAAGTTTCCTTCAGTTAAACAAAGACAAGACAGAAGTTATTGTCTTTGGGAGTAAAAAACCGAGGATGGAAGTTATTGCTCAACTTGGCTCCAGAGGAATAAAGACTAAGACTCAGGTTAGAAACCTTGGTGTTACCATTGACTCAGACCTGAGCTTCACTGGTCACATAAAGGCTATAACCAGATCAGCGTTTTATCATCTCCATCAATTAGCAAGACTCAGAGGTCTCATGTCGAAACAAGACCTAGAGAAACTCATTCATGCGTTCATCTCCAGCAGACTAGATTATTGCAATGGTCTCCTGACTG
>SSNS01000594.1:110348-225827 GCA_006937985.1 Aphyosemion australe
GGTGTTTGGTGTTACAGGTGTGTGTTCTTACATGTGTTTGATGTTACAGGTGTGTGTTACAGATGTGTGGTGTTACAGGTGTGTGTCATTACAGGTGTTTGTTGTTACAGGTGTGTGTTCTTACACGTGTGTTTTTACAGGTGTATGTTGTTACAGGCGTGTGGTGTTACAAGTGTTTGGTCTTACAGGTGTGTCTTCTTACAGATGTTTGGTGTTGCAGGTGTGTGGTGAATAATGAATTGACCTGTATTGGAATGTTTACTTTGTGAAGTGCCTTGAGACGATTCTTGTCGTGATTTGGCGCTATATAAATAAACTGAATTGAATTGGTGTTACAGATGTTTGGTGTTACAGGTGTGTGTGTGTGTGTGTGTGTTTATATAGGTGTGTATTCTTACAGATGTTTGGTGTTATAGGTGTTTGGTGTTACAGGTGTGTGTGTGTTTATATAGGTGTGTGTTCTTACAGGTGTTTGGTGTTACAGGTGTGTGTATGTTTATACAGGTGTGTGTTCTTACAGGTGTTTGGTGTTACAGGTGTGTGGTGTTACAGATGTTTGGTGTTATAGGTGTTTGGTGTTACAGGTGTATGTGTGTTCATATAGGTGTGTGTTCTTACAGGTGTTTGGTGTTACAGGTGTGTGTGTGTTGTTACAGGTGTGTGTCATTACAGGTGTTTGTTGTTACAGGTGTGTGTTCTTACACGTGTGTTTTTACAGGTGTATGTTGTTACAGGCGTGTGGTGTTACAAGTGTTTGGTCTTACAGGTGTGTCTTCTTACAGATGTTTGGTGTTGCAGGTGTGTGGTGAATAATGAATTGACCTGTATTGGAATGTTTACTTTGTGAAGTGCCTTGAGACGATTCTTGTCGTGATTTGGCGCTATATAAATAAACTGAATTGAATTGGTGTTACAGATGTTTGGTGTTACAGGTGTGTGTGTGTGTGTGTGTGTTTATATAGGTGTGTATTCTTACAGATGTTTGGTGTTATAGGTGTTTGGTGTTACAGGTGTGTGTGTGTTACAGATGTTTGGTGTTATAGGTGTTTGGTGTTACAGGTGTGCGTGTTTATATAGGTGTGTGTTCTTACAGGTGTTTGGAGTTACAGGTGTGTGGTGTGGTGTTACAGATGTTTGGCGTTATAGGTGTTTGGAGTTACAGGTGTGTGGTGTGGTGTTACAGATGTTTGGTGTTATAGGTGTTTGGTGTTACAGGTGTGTGATGTTATGGGCCCTTTGACATGTGATGTCACACGCCCAAGCCCCTGCCCCCCAGCTTTAGTGGCTGTAGGGCAAAAAGACAAAAACAAGTTATAGCCATCTAATGACTTATGTGCATTTTTTATATAGTTATGAGTGGCTGCGGGGCACAAAGAGCCAGGGGAGAAACACCAACCAAGTGGCGGCAGCAGCGAGGAGGAGAACTCTGTAGATCAGACCTGAGAAATAAACATGTGTGAAACGGACAATGCAAGTGTGGTGTGTAGTTTTGTGTGACCCACGGTCCTGTTGCAATAATTGCACAAAATGTGTTGTGTAATTGGAGCGGACAGCCTCTAATGTCGTTCATTTCATGTTTCTGTTTAAGGTGCTCATCAGAATAAACGTAATCTCCAAAAACAAACTGTCACAGAGATCTTTGAGCATTAACCCACATAACGTAGAAGAGATCTGATTACATCTTGGTTGCTTCAGCTGTGTGAAGTCCAGGCGGCTGGTTCTGAGGAGGACTGTCGTCCCCACAGCTCGTTAGCTATTACAAACGGATCTGAAAGCTTTGTGCTAAACACCGTTAGTTTTGAGATGTTTCTTTTTTTGATCATCTGCACAAAGATGTGTTAGATGATCTACAGTAGTAATATCTAAATCTATAGCTTTTATTTTGTTAGCTTAAATCGTGGAGATACAGCTCTGGATAATGGCTGGAGAGGCTCTTCTGCCCCCCAGCGTCGTGTGCATGTCCGCTATTATCCAGATGTAAACAATAACATTCAAGGGGTCAGTAGGTGTGTGGTGTTACAGGTGTGTGATGTTTCAGGTGTGACTAGTTACAAGTATGTAAGTGACAGGTGTGTTGCGTACTGCAGTGCAGCTTTACCTGGATTCTCAGACCCGTCGGTATCTGGGTTCAAGGAGAAGTGAAGCTGTCGTCTGAAGATAGCGCGATCATCTGCGTGGATCAACTCAAACACACTCTGGTGGACGACGTCCGACTGAAGCAAACACACAAAAGTTCAGCCAGACCATCTAAAACGTGCGTGCCTCTGGTAGATCCTGTATGTGGATTAAAATGTTTTCATTCCTGTGTTTTAAATAAAATAACACGTTTGGTGAATTAATGAGAGCAGACACTTCAAACACGACCCGTGTTGCTTTAATCATCTAAATTTAGAAACAAACATCTTCCACAAACATCTGAACCGCTCTTTAAAAGCTCTCTTTAACTTAATCACCACAACAGCTGCTGACGTCTGCAGCCTCCAGAACCAGACTTTCTGGGTCAGTTTCTAGGCTCGTCCTAAAACTCCATGTTGTGTTTCAGCGTGCGTGTGTATGTGTGTGTGTTTACTACGTCAATCCCCCCAGGAGATGTTTTCGTGTTGTTTTTTTCCCCAGACTGCAGACAACTTTATCCGCAGTTCAAACGGATGTGTTTATGAGTCAAAAGTTCAGAGCCAACAAAGAAGTTTGGTCACACACACACACACACACACACACACACACACACACACACACACACACACACACACACACGACTCAGTCTGTGTGTATCATTTAGCTTGTTTTTCATGCTTTAGAATCACACTCTTCCTCTCAAACTGAGCTTTTACCCATTTTTCGGTTTCTGCTACCAGTCAAAAGGATTAGCTGCAGGAGCTCATGATGTTTGAGAAGAAGACTGAGGTCAGGATGTCAGTGCAGAAGAAGACTTGTTCTGTATCAGCTGATCAGATCATTTCTCATCTCGTGTCTGATTAGTTTATCAAGACAATAGAATTAGTACATTTTTTCTGAAGGATGCTGGAACAGCAGACAGATAGGAGCCTGCTCGATTAAGATGTTTCTGTTTTCAAATCTCATGATACCTGGTGGAAGCCGAGGAAGTCCTTGATGGTGGGAGACGTGTAGAAGACGTAGCCTTCAGCCGTCACCACCAACACAAATCCGTTCAGCGCCTGCGGAGTGGAGGAAGTGGATCGTTGCTGTCTGAACTCGTTAATGTCTGATCTTTCCAGAGAGCTAGAAACAAACACTCACCTGAAGCAGCAGGTCTCCCTCGGAGAAGCTGACTCCATCAATGGAGGCCACCTCAGAGGAAGAGGAGAGTGCTGAAGGAGTTGGAGTCTGGACATTTCCACCGAACATCAGGCTCTGGTCGCCGGTCCAGCTGGAGCCGCTCTGACTGGACTTCATGACAGCTGGAGGAGAAGAAAGAAAAAAAGAAATTAAACATATCTGCAACTGAGAGGAGGAAGAGGAGGAAATTGTTTCAGGTGATGAAGCTCTAACAGATATTCTGAAACGTAGAAAACATGAAGGAGAACATGAACATCACATCTCATCTGTCTGCATGTGGGCGGAGCTTCATGATGCTTCCTGTCATCTTACAACACCACTCTGAGGCTCTTCCTCTTCCTCCTCCTCTTATCACTGAGGAGGAGCTCAAAAACAGGAGGAAAAACGCTCAGAGCACCTTAAAATATCCTGAGAGGAAGCAGCTGGTTTCAGCGGAGGAAACCAGTTTAGACTGATGCTGGTAAACGTCTGAATCAGGACTGCACCACAATTCACTCGTTTTTATCATCAAAAATGTCAGTTTTGTTTTGTTTTTTGTGTTTGAAACTAAAACTGGAACTCTGGGCTGCCGTTTGAGATGCTTGGCAGTGATTCTGAACCATTACTGGCTCTGAAACTCAATCCTTGGAGGCTCCTGCGGCCCCGTCCTTGTAAAAGGCCAAACGAGGATAGCAGGCGGAGCCGCTAAATTACCCGTTGGCCTCGGTGCTTCCCGCTGCGGAGAGGAACGCAGCGAGGAGGCGGCCTCCGAGGAACACGAGACCCGTGTGAAGTGGTCGCTGGAGACGCTCGATCGATCTGGTTTTCTGATCACAATAAGTGGAGTTTGGTTCCTGGAGGAGATCTCCTCCAGGAGAAGCAGCGGTGGAAGCTTGTAGTGTGTAATTTACAGAGAAACCCTCAGATTATAACTCCTGTAAAAAGCACCACGCAGCAGTTTTAGAAAACCAACATGTCTTCACACTGATTACATGTGACAGCGTTTAAAAAAAGACCATCAGACATTATTTAACGTGTATTTGGTTCAGCCTGACGGGTCGTTTAAATGTGATAAAAACAACTTTTCTTAAATATCAAATGAAAACTTAACAACATGGAGGGAGATAAAGTGAAGTTCTGTTTCTAATTATTTATATTTGCTCCTTAAATCCCCAGAAAGCCTTTATATGACTCAAACATGGTACATTTGGGTGGATTTTCCCTCAGCATGACAGAAATCATCTGAATGAACTGTGTCACAAATATGAAGCTGCAGCACAAAGTCCTGTAATCAGAAACTGATGTATTACCAAGCAGAACCAGGCTAACTGTTTCCATTCGTTTCCAGTCGTTATGCTAAGCTAAGCTAACCAGGGGGGTCCAGATGGGGAATAAAGAAAGCTAAATTCATCCCAAACCGCGCCTAGAGAGTGGGACAACTTAGTGGAAAGACATCAGAGCTCCAGGAATCCCAAACAATCAGATTTTCTTCTGCGTGAAAGCAAAGATGGAAAAATGTGGCTGAAATCTGAAAGTGAGGGAGATTTCTGCTTTTACTTTTGTTTGGAGGAGCACATGGTCAATCTGTGGCAGGAAACCGGAGCGCTTGGCCAACAATAAAAGCTCAAACTAAAATATGAAGGGACACATAATTTGAGTTTTGGATGAAGCCCGGAGAGCGGAGCAGGAGGAGGACGGAGCTCCTCCTGATGATTTACTCCTCTGCATGTTTCATTTGCTCTGCTTAATGAAGCTGCTCGTTCCCACAGAGCCAACCGCTCCACTCAGGGCCACCCACAAACCCTCAGAAACCCTCAGCTCTGCGCTGAAATCTCACATCATGCCTCACCGTTAATCCCATCATGCTCCGCACCTCGTTTAACTTGATTTACAATCAAAGCTTTCTGACTTTTCTTTGTGACTTTTGTAGGAAAATGTTGTTTAATGTAGATAAAATCCACTAAAAGCTGATAAACATCCCTGTAGACATTAGTGGGTTATTGGTCACTCAGGTGAAGTAACTCCACCCCCTGCAGAGCTCAGGGAGACTTCACAACAGAAACGGGTTTAAACGGGTCACAGGAAGTTGGACTTGACATGACTGAACTGGTGTTTTGATCTCTTTGATAGTTTTTTTTACACAATCCCAGTTTGAGCTGGAGGATTCTGGGTGATGATGTCACACTCTAACCTCCAGATTCAAACGTCAGACGCTGAATGAACATGTTTACAGAGCAAAGAGCTGTAGAACATTTATTTATTACCTTTCAATACGTCTACTCAGCGTAAATGTGGTTTCAATTTGATCAAAAGAAAAGAAAAGTAATAGTAAAGCCGGGCTAAAAGTTTCCCTTTGGCTCCAGTCTTTATGCTAAGCTAAGCTAAACTGAACAGAATCGGAACATTTCCAGGTTTGTCCCGTCGTTGGCAATGAAACCTGAAGAGCGTCTGTAATTTGACAAACATTTGCTCACGGCGCCGGGACGGCTGACATAATATCTCAGCTGATGATGTCACACACACACACACACACACACACACACACACACACACACACGACACAGAGAAATGCTCAGAAACCAAATGAGCTTCGGCTCAAACTGAAACTCAACAGGATCGAACTTGTTAAGTGAATCAAAATGTTTAAAAAAGTAATTAAAGAACAAATAACGTAATAAGTACTGTGTGTGTGTGTCTGTGTATGTGAGCTTGTGTGTGTGTGTGTGCGTGCATGCATGTGTGCGTGTTTTCTGTGCGTGTGTGCATGCTCGTGTATGTGTGTGTACGTGCGTAAGCATGTGTGCGTGTGTGTGTGCGTGTGTGTTTGTGAGCTTGTGTGTATGTGCGTGTGTTTGTGAGCTTGTGTGTGTGTGTGTGTGCATGCATGTGTGCGTGTTTTGTGTGAAGGTGGAGTGTTTGTGTACGTGTGTGTGCATTAATGCGTGCATGTGTGTGTACGTGCGTATGCATGTGTGCGTGTGTGCGCGCGTGTGTGCGTGTACGTTTGTGTGCGTGTGTGCCAATGACTGTAAAAATGGTATGTGCGATTGTGTGTACGTGTGTGTGTGTGTGTGTGTGTGTGTGTGTGTGTGTGTGTGTGTATCTCGCTGGCTTCACTGTTGCCTCACAGCGGTTAGACTGCGTCTGGGCATGCTCAGAGCCCAGGGCCTCCAACCCTCTGTAGCTGCAGGCGATCTGGTTTAGTGGCTCGACGACAACAACGAGGTATTTTAGTCTTAGAGAAAAGAGTCTGGTGAAGACGAGGAGGAAGAAACAAAACAACAGGAGGGAAGAAAGGAAAAAGATTAAAATAAATAAATCTAAAAAAGTTTAAATAAAAGCAGCAGGTGTCCTGTGGGAGTCCCAGTCCTAGTTCCCCCTCCACCTCCTGCTCTGATATTTAACCAGAACCAGCTGACTCCTACTGACTTCCAGGAGAAACCTCCTCCTCCTTGATGAAGAGGAGGCCCTGCGGTGCTCTCCAGCTCCATTTGGAGACTACCCTTTGATCAAAAAGGCTTCTGGTACTGTGAAGATCCTAATGTTTCTGTGTTGGACTGTACTCTGGTCCGTTGGGTCCAAACACGCTCTGGAAGCGATCTTTGTGAACGTTTACTAATCTATTAGTTCTGATTTATCATAACTCCCTCAAAACAACTGGATCAGAATCCCTGAAGCTGCACATCAGTAAAAGGTCTTAGGAATCAGAGAACATTGATAACATTTTTAAAAACTGATTTTTGTTTTACCCACTTGAGAAAACCTGGAAAACGTCCCAACGCAAAACAATTTTTTATCCTCTGTGTGACTTTAAATAGAATATTTTGTGGGAAATAAACCAGACCTATTTGTCTTAGTGGTGGTAAAACCAGATTTTTGATAAGAGAAGTTTTCACACTCGTAGTTAAACAACCTCCAGCTTGACTCATGTGTTTTAATTTAGCTGAAGTTGGAAGGAAAAGCTCCAGATTTTCCTGCGTGGGGCTTTCTGAACTTGCTGAACCCTCCCTGGATGAAACGACTGGAGGCCTCTTCGTCTCGGTTTCTATCACACTCACTCCTTCATCCCTTCGTCTCCCAGCCAGGCTCTCCTGCACTCTGTGGTTTTTCTCTCGGCTTTGAAACCGGAGAGCTGAATGGAGTCATTGTTCGGCGTCTCGGGGTGACGGAGGGAGATCGGGATCACCGACGGCTCTTTCTGCCTTTCACTCTCGCCCTCTGATCTGCTGCTGCAGGTCTGGACTGGAGCTGCAGACCTGAGTGCTGCTGTGTTTGTCTCTGGGTTTAAACCATCTCAGAAACATGGATCATCTGCTGTCTGATGTGAGCCGTTTCCTGTTCTGGTTCTGTCGCTTTGATCGCTGACAGCTGCGTTAATCTGGCCCAGACTTCATGTCATCAGCACCAAACGTCCCTCAGGAGGAAACACGAAACAACAACTAAATTACTTCTGAGCTTCAGGATAATTAGAAAATAAAAGCTTAAAATGCAAATAAACTTATGAATGAATGAATAAATCCTGGAGTTTTATTATATTCTAACGTTTCTGATTGTAAATAACTAATAAAGTAAATAAAAACAGACGTGTAATCAATTAATTTAACACAAAATCACCTAAGATTATTTTTATAATCAATTATTCAACAGCTCCAGCGACTCATATATACATTTTTTTGTTTTGTCTTTTTAGTTCCTTTAGAAATTGTTTATCTAAGACAAAATAAACTAGATTAATAAACATGGCACTATTATAACACAGAGGATTTACAAGACAACATTCTGACATCAAGTTTTTAATAACAAAAATAACTTTTTTTACAATCTCAAAACATTAAAATAAAGTTTATGTTGTGGAAGTAAAAAAACCTGAACCCAAACAAGTGGAAATAAACAGAGTTGTGTGATTTGGGCTCCAAAATATCACAAAAACCATAAAAAACATGCTGCTTCTTTCTGCATGCTCTTATTTTGGTATTGGTTTCTGAATGACACACACTTCCTTCTGGTCTGACGGCTAAACTCACACGAGTCAACACAAATGGAGAATGGCAGAATGAGGGTAAAACACACTGTGACTGAGCATCCGGATGTATTTTTCCCAGATGGTTTCATTTCCAATCATCAACATTACCAAAAGCAATAAACAACATTTTTATTACCACAACTTCCTATTTGGACGTGTGGGCTTCCGTAGCAGCTCTTCTCTGCTTCTATAGCAGCGCTACTCATCCATGTTCTCTTAAGGTGACTCATCCATCATGTTCTAGTTTGTGTCTGAACCATTTAATTGAGGTTTATCTTAAACAGGCCTACAATTTGTGTTTAATGCAAGTTTTAATTCCCATCTAATTGCTCAACTCTGACACCTGCTGATGTAAATATACATCTATGGTCTTCATAAAATGTGAACTTTCCCATTCTGATGAGTAATTGTGTAGAACACCAGGATTTCAAAATAGACCTAGAAATATCTTACTGTGTTTCTTTTTGCACAATGTTTTGGGGGGTGTATTTTTAAAATTGTTGTATTTCTATAACTGAAAAAAATAAAATGTTTGAAGGCAGTCTCAGTTATTATTTTATGGAATACGTTTTTATTACGATGTCTGTGTCACATTTAGACCTCAATAGTAAAGGAAACTGAATATGTAGTTTTCATACACATTTAAAACAAAGCCCCTATATTTAAAGAACCTGATGTAATAATAATCAACCCGAAAGAAGCAATCATCAGTCTGTTTAGTGTTTATCTCCCACACTGATCTGTGTGTTTCTGTAGAACATCAGCATAGTAAAATTCACTCTGCAGCCACAACCTTTATGGGAAGCCACTTCCTGCCCAAATTAACTCTATGTAAATAACATCAAACGGTAAAAAGTGTCCTATTTCCTGTCTGCGGCGGTAACCAGCGTCCAGGTGAAACCAGGTCCCTGAAGCTGAGGATGGATGTTTTCTGACTGCTACCACTTCCTGCTCCTGAGTGAAAAAAGTCTCACTTTTGAAAACCACAGCCCATTCCTTGACGACCGCGCCCACACCAGACCATGAACAAACCAACGGCACCACGAAAGAACAATTAGAGACAACCGAGTGGGCGAAGCCTGTAGATACAAACTCTGAACATCCTTTATCACCTGCAGATGAGTTTTCATGCTTCTTCTAATAATTACTTTATCATCAAACGCCTCCTTAAAAAATGCTCCCCAATATATAGATATGAAGAAATCATTAGTAAAACATGGTGGTAGGTAGGGGTGGGCGATATGGCCCCAAAATAATATCATAATTTTTCGGAGTATTTTGATAATAACGATAAATCTGATGGCATATCCAAGTACAACAATTTTCTTGATATTCGTTCGATATTTCTCTTTAAAAGTAATGCTAGGACCCTATGAATTCAATTATTTTTTCCCAAATTCTAGGAGCAGCCGATCACGTTCACGATCACGTAGAGTTAGCAGGCGTGCCTGGCTCCCTCTAGCTTGTTGCCTCTCCGTCTTTAAGGTGTGACTTTTTTCTGTTTGTGTGTAGACTGGCCAAACCCCAATGAATTACCAGGTACCTGCACGATATTAGGAAAACCTGTGATATGCGATAACAGTGCTTAATATTGCGATATCGATATTACTTGCGATAAATAAACAAATACTTAAATCTGCAGTTTTTGTATATACACTTTAGACACACCACTCCATCCTCTATCATTAGTATTAATACAGTAACAAAACAAAATCCTGCAAGTTTACATTACCAAATTAGCATGATCTGTTTCAATATTTTTGTAAACAAAAATCATTAAAATGTGTTGGAACGATTTAAAACCTTAGGACAACGCTGTAGAACATTTACAGAGCTAAATGAATATGTTTACTCCCGTAGCACTTAACAACTACTTCCATTATTTCCTTGTATCACTTTGATGGTTTCTCATAAGGAGTTCCACCCATGGGCATCTGCTGGGCTGTTGTGCTCTTACTTGTCTTAACGTCAGAGACTTTGGGTTTGCTACTGCTAGCTTTCTAAAGCCCAGTATATAGATCTTTATGGTTGCGTTGGAGGTGACAACGGAGATTTGTCGTGTTTCCCCTCGTGGTTGCCACAAGTGTTTGGCATGTCTTGCAAAGTACTTGTGTTTGTTGAACAAAAGTACTTTGAAATAATAGTCATGCTGTTTGAAACTTACTTTAAAAAGTTTTGCGGGCTCTTCACTCGGCTGACTGGGAGCTTCTCGCCGTCCCCCGTTTGAAGTACAAGTCTAGGGGGGACCGTGCATTTTTGGTGCTGGCCTCTGGAATGCACTGCCTTTGGCAGTACGCCAATCTCCTTTGCTGTTGGTTTTTAAATCACGTCTGAAAACTCATCTGTTCAATATGGTGTTCCAGAACTAGATTTTATATATCAAGGTTTGGCACCATTTTTCTGACTTTTGTTGCCCCATCAAATTGAGGGTTTTAAATTTGATTCTGTTTTTAAGAGTGTTTTCTATTACTTATTTGTATGTTCTATTTTATTATTTATTGTTTTATTGATGTGTACAGCACCTTGGGCATCTGGTGAGGTTGTGGATGGTGCTCTATAAATAAATAAAGTGAATAAATATATATAAATAAATATCATAAAATAAACAAATAAATAAATAAAGGGAAGTGCATAACTCCAACCCGCTTGACCAACATGAGTGGAGTTGACATGCTGACGTCATCTAATTATATCATGATATATTTTTTTGCCCGGGCATGAAACATTTACCGGCATTATTGTGAACGATATGATATGGTCGACCCCTAGTGGTAGGTCATTCTGCCTCATAATAAGTGTTTTTAAACTTACTGATAGCTACCTATTAAGTTTATGAATTATTTTTAGGTGAACCAACTGAGCTGCAACCGTGTCTCCAAACACTCCTGGAGGCTCTAAATTTCCACACACAAGTTGAAAACACTAACCTTTGTCATGATCACCTTTATTCCACTGAGCTAATATTTAGTACAAGGAAGTTGTGAGTCGCTTTGGATAAAAGCGTCTCCCATAAACATAAACATACTATTGATGTCTGATGTGGATTTAAAAATATATCCGCTTCATTCAAAGTGTTAGTGGAAATATTTTTGCAGAATGAACACTTCTGTTTTTCTGGCTACCTGAACCTACACACACCAAACAAACCCGGCGTAGTGGGAATTTCTCCTGGAACTGAAAATTCTAATGCTGTAAATTCCCAGAATACCTCCTCCGCCAGGTGATGTCCCCAACATTTGGTGCTTTCTGCCTCGGGCGTTGTAGAAATGTCCCGTAGAGTCAGCTCACTGCAGGTCTGAAGTAGCCTAGTGAACTAGACCAAATTCTTGCTTTGCAAAGTTTGGTCTAGGCACGCTTCATTGGAACCCTCGCAGCCTGCTCCGCTGCTGTGGCTGTCCAATCACAGCTCGCTATAGTTTTGGTTGGGCCAATCACAGAGCGGGAGTAGCCGTTGACGTCAGAGCTGCGGCCGCGAACCCAAGCAATATGGCGGCGGCGCAGGAACCACGTTCGTTTGAAACGGCTTTGTCATCAACATTGGATTATTTAGACTCCAACTTCTTGACTTCAGCTTATCTCCTCAACTGAAGAAGAAAAGATTTTTTAAATAGTGCCTCTCAATTCAAAAATAACGAGGTGCTTCACAAGAACAAAAAATATAAAAAGTATTTAAAAATATATATATATATACTGTATATATTGCAATAAAAAATTGGGACAAGACTGATGCTGGTGTGAAACAACACTTTTGGGATTCCCTTTGCTCTGGGACACCAGGTTGGAGGAATAAGCAGCCCTCGCATCTCTGACTGCAGAGCTAAAGGAGGTCAGAAGATCCTTTAGATGCAGCAGATGGACATGGAGACGAGTTTTCTTCCACAGTTGCTCAGTTTTTCTGCATTGGCGCTTCAGACTGCGAATGCTGTCATTAAACCAAGGATTAGGGTTCACTGCAGGAACTGATCTGGTTCTGACAGGACAAAATGGAGAGGCAGTGCTCAAAGAGTCAGGGTCAGTATCAGAGGGTAAAGGTGGATTGAAAGCAGCAGAAAATTAGCTAGCTGTGGGACGCAGAAACTGACAAGATGAAGAAAATGCAATGATGATCTGAGATATAAACATCTTCGGGACAAACACTGTCAACATTTAAACCCAGGGTAAAAACAAGGTCCAGAGTATGACTCTGGTGTGTGTGGGGCTAGAAACATGCTGAGTGAAAGTGAAAGAGTCCATGAGGCTGGAAAAGCTCCTAGCAAAGTGGCCAGAGTCATCATCAATGTGAATGTTAAAATCACCAACCAGTCTGGACAGCTTCACAGTGGAGAATAAAAAGTCAATAAACTCCTGAAGGAAGGAACTGTTTGGACAGGTGGACGATAAACCACAGCACAGTAAAATGGGTCCTTACGCCCCACTTTAATCAGCTGCAGTTCAAAGGAAGTAAAGTGACCTGAAGGTTGTAGAGCTACAAGAACGATGGACAATAGCTAGCCCTACACCTCGACCAGAACCCCGGGGCTGGCTAAGGAAGGAATAATCACTTGAACAGAGTTCAATCAGACCACAATAGTCAGATGTTTGCTGCCAAACTTCAGTCAAAAATAGAAAATCCAGGTTTTTAGTGAGAATTAGATCATTAAGCAGGAAGGACTTATTGTTAATGGAGCGGGTATTTAGTAAAGCCATGCTGAGTGACGTGGAGAAATCAGAAACTACAGAAACTGGGAGTTATTCTGTAAAGGAAACCAGGACGTTAAACTGGTCTCTGATGTCAGAGCTGAGCTTTACGCTGCAGGTGTGTGTTGCTGTCAGGGGTCAAACTAAAGTTCACCTTAAACTGGATTAAAAGCAGCTCCAGGTCCATGCCATAGGGTAGGATTACCGGGGATTTGTTCATGCAAATGAACCTACTCTACTGGTGCTCGCTCTTCTACACATCAGAAAACACAGGGACTAAAAGAAAATGCAGGATTCAAACTTCAGGTGAAGACCTAAAGCAAACAGAAAAAAGAGAAGATGGAAGCAAAAAAAAAAGGAAAGAATCAATAAGAAAGCTTCACATGGGAATGAGAGGGAGAGAGGAGAGGGGGAGAAGTAGGAGGAGAAGACAAAGTAGAGGAGGAAGGATAAAAAAAAGAGAAGTCTGATGTTCAGGAAGGCTTTTTGTTCGCTTCAACACAACTGGAGGAAATACGGCTAATTTACTGTAGCTGCTGCTCACTTTCAAAATACACAGACACACACACACACACTTTGCTTCGCGTGCGAACTTTCAACCCCGGCATCCTGAGCTGAAAATGGAGAGGAAGGAGACCGATAAAGGAGAGGATGACAAGGAGGGAGGGAAACATTTAGCATGATTATTGTGAGATCGCAAACACACACACACACACACACACACACAGAGAGAGAGAGAGAGAGAGAGAGAGAGAGAGAGAGAGAGAGAGAGAGAGAGAGAGCGCTGCCAAAGAAGCTGATGGGACATGTTATTTAATTTTGACAGCTAAATATAGACATTTTGCTGAGGGAGTGCGTGCGGGGGGNGGGGGGGGGGGGGGGGGGGGGGGGGGGGGGGGGGGGTGATCGTGTATAGACAGAGTGGAGGTGAAAGATTTGCTGAATGTGAGAGGAAGAGTTCTAGGAGGAGAGAGAAAAGGAGGACAGTAATAAGGAGGAGAGATTTTGCGGGGGGGGGGAATCGGCAGTAATCTGTAATGGAGTTTGGAGCATAAAGCAGCCCCGGTGCTCTTATCGCTGCCGTGCCACAAACTCATTGAGAACAGGAAACACAACCTCCCCAAACACACACACACACACACACACGCACGCACACACACACACGCACGCACACACAAACTTTCCTAACTAATGAGTGAAGAAGCAGGAACCAGCGTGCTCCGATCCAACTGGACCTCCTCCGTATAAACACAACCTGAAGGTAGGTTTCTGCAAAAGGTCACATGTTTGTTATTAGTTAGCGGAATTTCAGTCCAGTAGAGTAACTCACCTGAAAGCGAATTCTGACTCAGAATTCTCAATAAATCTTAGTTTCTCAGCAGGTTTCATTTACAGATCGGTTAAAGGAAAGTTTAAGATGGTGACGATACGCCAATAATCAGACAGTTACAGATATCAGAATGTGTCATTTAGCCTTCAGAATCAAGATCTGAGTGATTTCTCATAACATTAACTGGTCTACTGTCTGAGTAATAGTTGTGTTTGGTTACTGGTAAACCAACCAGTAGCATCTAAGATGATTCTGTAAGAGGTAAACCACTAAACACCAGCTGGTAAATCAGTAAACATCCACTGGTAAACCAGTAAACATCAGCTGTTAAACAAGTAAACATCAGCTTGTAAACTAGTAAACCAGTTATGAGGCCAGTGTAACTGGTTTAATTAGTGGACCGTCTTCTTTGACGAAGTATGGTGGACCACTGCCTCATTGACTGACATCCGTAGCGGTGAGTATGTCATGTTGTTTGTTATCCAATAGTATGCGGAGACAGTTTGAAAGACAACGGTAGATCCCGCCCCACGAATGAGAGCTATCAAAGGACCGAGGCGCGACACTTATATAGAATGGCTTGCCAGGCTAGCCTTCCATGGCACAATGGTGGTGATTCATGAGCCTCTTAAAAAGAAGCTAAATGTGGCCGACGACAAAGAGGGACATTCTCCTCCGTAAGCTAATTTGCTACTTAGCCGCTAACACCAACATGTATTGATAGCTGTGACATTAGCCGTAGTGATGGCGATTTCATTATCTTTTGCACACATACGTCATTTTCTGTAACTTGACACGTGCTAATGTTTAATTTCATAAGGCTAACAGAAAACTTTGTTACCAAGATAACAACATGCACACCTCAGCAAGCAAACGTCCCGACTGGTTATGATAAAGCAGCAGCATGATGGTGCGATTAGCTACAATCTACGCATGATCGGATTAGTTGACTAGAAATGGCCAAAACAAAGTCAAAATGGCGTTTTCGATCGAACATGGCCGACTTACTATTTAATATTGACCATGGGTGCAAGAGACTTTTTTGTGGGTCTTGGCGAGTACTACAAGTGTACCAAACTTCATAACTCTACTATAAAAAAAGGTACATTAGGGTGCTGATTTGTGTATGTTTATAAGTGTACTGTATGTGATGCCTTGACAAGTGAATTTCCCCACTGTGGGATCAAAAAAATCTATTCTATTCGCTAAAATCATTGGTGATTATCAAAATAATTATTTATAGCAGCCCCTGATTAATCAACTTGTTATCGAAAGAGATGAACCAGATTCATTCATGCTGTGGTGACACCCAGACTCTGATTCGCTATGATAAACAATAAACCCTTGATACGCTGTCTTAGTGTGTGTTCCATGTGTGTCCCATGTGTTTGGTGTGTATCCTTTTTGTATTCCATGCATGTTCCATTTGTATTCTGTTTCTGTTCCATGCGTGTTCCGTGTGTTTGATGTGTGCTCTGTGAATGTTCCGTGTGTGTTTGTGCTTTACATAGAAACAGATTGATCCTATCTGCTCTCCTTCC
The DNA here is from genome assembly GCA_006937985.1 of Aphyosemion australe. Lineage (NCBI taxonomy): Eukaryota > Metazoa > Chordata > Actinopteri > Cyprinodontiformes > Nothobranchiidae > Aphyosemion > Aphyosemion australe. The sequence goes on from SSNS01000594.1 coordinate 126,196, forward strand.
ACCAGATCCACTCTTCCACTCGTTTAATCTGCGTCAGCGTCGCCTCTGATGCGTTTAAAAAGCCGTTAAATCCTCGCCGGCTGCAGCTGACTGGTTTTAATCAGCATGAACATGATCAGTAATTACTGTAACACAGAAGCCACCAGGGCTTTTTACACGGTATGAGCTGGATTTTTGAGGGGAAATTAAACTACAAAATGAAAGTGTTTCTTCTGTCTTATCTCAAAATAAACTCAACCTTTTTTTAAATTCAAGATTATTTACGACACAATAAATTCTCCTTCAGATTGATGGTTGGAGCTTCTCCATCTTGCCAGTCTGCTCAGCGGTGGTGTGTCTTGTCTGGTTATGTTCTATTTCCCGGTACCAGTAGGCCCGCTGCGCTCCGATCCGCTGCGTCATTTTTAAATCAGGTGAATCAGAGGAAACCCCAGCAGACCTCAGAAGCTTCCTGCCTCGACGCGGCGGTGGGCGGTGAAACCAAGAGGAACTTTCACAAAAATTACAACATCAACGCCACGACTCAACCTTCCTCACAGGTTTCACCTGAATTTTTAAGGTGGGCTGACTAGGACTCAATACATTATTCAATCTAAGACTCTCCGCTGTTTTTGACTTCTTCAGAATAAAATCAACTGTGATTTTGTTCAATTTCCTTCACTTTTATAACAGAGAAAAGAATATTCTGTCATTTGTATCAGAAAAGCCTTCAGAATAAACTTTTTATTTACTGGATAAAATCATCCTTTAACTCTATAATTGTTATAAAAGACCTTTACTGTTCTTTAAAATGACGGCCTGTGTCTTTAAAACCCTGAAGTGATCCAGTTTGCCTCCACGTGTGCTGTGGGCACCACGAGGAGGAAGTGGTGGCACCAAGCCGCCGCTGTGGTGAAACACACACACTCTATTAGCTGCTGGTGCCTCTTCGCTCCCATTAACCAGAAGGTTAAACACAAGCTGTGGTGCGGCGCAGAAACAGCAACAGCTCATATCTTAGTGCCCATTTAAAGGAAGTTAAACCTCCAGAGGATAACATGCAAATCTGTGCTATTGGTTAAAAAGCTGCGATGAATTAGCCTGAAATCATCGTCATGCTGAGAACAAGAATCACCTGATTTTTCCTGAATAATCTGATCTCATCTTTTAGTTTCCTTAGAAGAGATGACTCTAGAAGGTTTAAACACTAGCATGTCACAGAAGGATTTTATAAGAGCTGAGATGTTTCTGAACAAAGTGAAAGTTGGAGTCATTATCAGGGTTGTTGTTTCTACTGATTATTCCCAGAATCAGACGCAGACTGCACATCTGTGCATCGCAGCAACATCTGGTACTAACGCTGGTCCTAACCAGCACCAGTACCAGCTGTTATCATTTACCAGTTCACTCATATCTGAGTTGAACTAATGTGTAACAGGCTGGTTCTAGACTGCAGGACAAAAGCCTGACACACCCAGAGACACTATCTATAGGTCTCATCAGAGCAGAGTGCAGGTCAGCTAGCATTAGCCTAGCATTTCTGCTAACTCTTCATCAGCAGAACAGAAACAGAGGTTTAGTACATCTTTTATAGCTGGATGAGCAGAATGAGTAAAAAGACTGATGGGAGCTTAATAACTTAAACAAAAGCGATGCCATGTTTTGTTGTTGCTGATGTCAGCAGCTGCTTTTTAGGAACTGAACTGCAACAATATCAGATACCACATCCCACAGGGTTGCACTCTGACAATGTGCAGCAGCGTGAGAGCTGCATAACCCACTGACCTGCACAGTGAATCATTAAAGCAGAAACACGCAGGTTTATAATATCATCCGGCTGTTTACGGGCTAAAGGCGGGATGTTTTAGCTTTAGCGGCGCTCTCAGGCTGCTGAACATGAAACCCTGTGAGGACTCATGCAGTGTTTGTGTCTCTGAGGATGAATGCAGTCAAACCGGATGGGCGGGTCGGTTCTGCACGTAGCAGAACTCACTATAGCAGCTACGGCTCACCGTTACACAAGAGCAGAGAGTCTACAGTAAAGAGGAAACGAGCTGTTCACGAGTGTGTGTGGGTGTGTGTGTGTGTGTACATGTGAAGCTCACTGTTTCTCAGAAATCAGGCTGTTCAGGTCATCGTTACACAAGTTTAGATGAGCTCTAGTAACCCCATCTGATTCAGGAAGTGGCTTTTTCTTCTTCATGCTTTCAGAGTCCCGCTTCCTCCGTACGTCTAAATGTTCCTGAAGACTTTTACTCTTTAGATCAAATTACAGTCAGAAGGGTTTACAGCTAGGTTTTTTTGTACAGTTTACTTGAGCTAATTTATTCAGTAAATCCAATCTGGTCTAAACTACGTCATAAAGAGTTCCTTCTCCTACAAGTGACTCTGAATGTGGTTATATTTGGTTTTTAATGTGGTCTCTTGGTGCAGATTTAAGAGTGAAAAACCAGATATGTTGTTTTTTTTCCCATTCAATTTTTATTGATTTTCTTGTTTTAACATGTAACATGCATTTAAAATATGTAACATACATAACCAGAGATCTTAACAAAGGGGATTGGATCTTGTCCTCCGATGATAAAGAGTGCATCCACTGTTGGCATTGATGTCCATCCAGTTCTATTTGTCGCCAATTGTGGCATGTTGAGTCCATTTTTTCCACTTTTCTTCACACAGAGGTTCTTGGAGTCTAAGCTTATATGTCAATTTTTCCATCATGTATAGATCATGCATTATCTGCAGCCATTCATCTATCTTTGGTGTTTCTTCAGTGCCCCATTTTTTGTGATTGCTTTTTTCCCTGCTATAAGCATTACTTTAAGCAGGTATCTATCTTTTTCACATACAATCTGATCTGTTAGATTACATAGATATAAAGTTTCACATGTCATAGGTACAGCATATCCAAGGACATTCATTAATACTGAGTGTAGGTCTTCCCAGAACATGCATATTTTAACACAGTCCCAGAATATATGGCTGTGGTGGACATTAGGTTCCCCACATCCCCTCCAACATGGTATGTTTTTTTCCTGATATTTATTCATAATCCTAGGAGTTATGAAGAATCGTAAAAGGTTTTTCCAGGAGAATTCTCTCCAAAGTCGTGAGCTTGTGGATGTAATGTGCATTTTCCACATGTGCCGCCAATTTTCATCAGATATAGTTACATTTAACTCCTTTTCCCATTTGACTTTAACATAATTAGTGGAGCCTCTGTTTTCTGTAAGTTTTTTGTATAATTTAGATATGATTCTCCGTTCAGTTCTTTTGTATGCGTTGGCCAGTGTTTGCACAATACCATGTAGGCCCTTAGTATGAATCCTTTTTATCTCTTTCACATAACAGTCTCTAAGTTGTAGGTATCTATAGTGGTCGCGGTTCTCCAGTCCATATTCGTTTTTTCATATCGTTAAATGTTTTCAATTGGCCGTCTTTCAATAATTCACACCACGCCATTAGGCCATTTAATGTCCATTTAATGTCCATTGTCTAAACCCCGAAACATACCTCGCCAGTGTGAATTTGCTGTTGTACGTAACCCACCATAATATTTTAATTTCATCCTGTATTTTATATGGTTTAACTATCTGAAACCAAATTTCCATCGTGAATTTCGTAATGGGGTCTAGGCATAGGCTAATTTCCCTATAACTATCTTCGTCTCCCAAAACACTTTGAGCAGGGTGGGGATCAGATATGTTGATTTTAATGAGAGATTTTAAGCTCAATTTGTCCTGATTTACCCCGACATTCACTGGAATTTAAAATCAATTCAGCTGTTTTGAACCATTTCATCTTTATTCATCCATTTCCAAATGTTTCATAAACTGACACTAAATTCGTGCACGAGAGAAGAAAATCAGAGCAGAGCTAAACTCTCTGAACGCTGATATAAATGATCAAAGTGAATCTAAACCCTGTCCTCGCTGACATGACCAGATGAGATGTTTTCTTTAATTATCACTCAGGAGCACACATTAGGCATCCATTTTCTTTTTCCTAAATACCTCCATGGTGTTTTGAAATGAAACTGGTCCAACGTAACCATACCCCCCCTCAGCGGTCCGGCCTCTGGATGGCATTACCACAGAACCGGGGTAAGGAAATCATAAGCTGAGCGTGACTCGGGGTCCGTAAACACTGCTGGTTGTGTTTTGGCCGGGAACGGCATGGGAACGCTTGTTTTCCATGCGTTACTGGAGATCCACGCGGGGGCTAGAGAGGTCGGTCCAAGCTAGCGTCAGCGTTTACGTCACGGCGACCACAGTGGAAAGGAACCAGCGAGACTTTTATCAGATCTGTCATGTGCATCAACTACTTTGTGGACTAAAACAACAACTGGTGATCAGATTTAAAATGACGTGTTTTATCTTTAAAGTGACCCAGACGTCTTTAAAATGAACACATAAATATGTGAAAGGCTGATTTTTGATGCTCTGGTGTGTTTTTGTATCGTTAAGAGTGGAGAGGAGATCGTGTGTTGCTTCAGTAACCTTCAAATGTCTAAAAAAAGTATTTTAAATTACCCTAAGCTCTTGTTGTGAAAGGTTTTTAAAGGAAACTGTGCCTTAGTACCTAAGAGCCTCATCAGTTTTATCAAGTCAATGTACTCTGGTTAGAATTTAACCAGCAACCCTTGAGTTGCACTGGTGAAAGACCCCAGCAGGCTTCCTCCAGACACCTTTAGCAGAAATGAATTAAAAATAGATGAATATATTGTTGAAGTGGTCTGTACCATTGTTTAACTGATTATCAGGGAATATTTAAACATTCCAACAAAAGTCAGTCAGGCCACAGGTCTCTGCCACTGATATCTGGGGAGTTGGAGTCTAAACTGATCTAAGAATCAGGAAGTTCTCAGCTCTGTCAGCATCATGATGGAGGGCAACAGCTTTTATTTGTGGATCCCAACAAGACCCTAAAAATACACATGACCAGGCTAAAAATACTCCTGCCAAACACATGGTGGCTGATTGCTTCAGCTGCTGCTTCACACAGCTCAATAGGAAACACATGATGCCCCGGCTTCAGGCAGCCTGGGGGTGGGGGGCTGCTTCATGCTGCAACGTTTAAATTGCTTTAATCAGGGATATATTTCTGCTTTCCTCTGTAAACGACATCCTCCTGATGCAGTCGGATCACCTGAGTGATGCTGCTGGTCTCCTGACTCTGACGAGGAACAGGCAGATGGGACATGAAGACTTTGTCTGGATTCACAGATTCAGCCTGAGACTAAAGAAGGTTTCTGCAGAGCTTCGCCTGTTCGGATGGACGTCTACCGAAGGGTTAAATCAGCAGAATATACGAGCAGAGTTCAGACCCAGCGGCCGGTTTGCCGACATGTCTGAACCAGATGGAAGGAGGTGCCGGCTCCTCTTTCATCTGCTGCAGCTCCAGTATGTAAACAAAAGGAGCAGCGCAGTGAAGCACTAGTTACCAGACGGTGAGAACCAGCACCTGGAAATCCGTTTAATCACAAAGATCTGCTGTTTTCCTGTTTCTAAATATCAGACAGCAAACCTCCTCAGATGCCACAGCGTGGTCCTCCAAAAGTTAGAAATACTCCAGAATTTAGGTCAACCTCACAGAAATTAAACTCTTTATTCACAGCTAGCTTTGTTGTTGTTGATCTGCCTAAGATGATTTATTTATTTACTTCACATCTGAATCAGCCCAAATGGTCCCCTTCTGGTGCCCATGGAGCTACAATGCCCTGAGTTTAGCCTGACAGGATACATCTACTTCCTGCTGTAACAAATATGAACAAAAGATGCTTCCACCTGCTTTGGGACGACCAAAACATTTTTCTGTAACAAGACCTGAATCTTTTCAGGTTTAGGGACTAAAAACTGTCAGAGGATGTCTGTTGACACACGTTTATGTCTTTTAAGTTTTTTTTTTAAATATTGATGTATAATAATGATGTTAGAATTAGTGACATTTTCTCTGAATATGACTCCCACCCTCATATACCATCTGACTAAAGAGTTTTCTCACCACACAGACAGGATTGTTTAGCTGTTAGCTGTGTGCTATATGCACACTGTGGCTGTGAAAAATCAGATTTATTAATGAGGAAAGTAAATCAAGGAAGACATTTAAAGAAAACAGAACCTGTTAGCAAACAACAATCCTGAAACGCAAAGGGCTCAGTGGTGTGACTCTGATCTATAATCATGAATTAAATCAGGATTTTGTGGCGCTGCTGTGCAGAGAAAGCTGTAAGCGACAGATTTGAAGGTGGAACGGAAGATAAGCTGCAGGTATGACGTCGTATCGAGTTGCTTCAGTCAAGTCAGAGTTCTGGCAGCTTCCCGTTGTCTTTAATGACCCACACACACTCGCCTGGATGCCTATATAAACTCTCATTCATGAGCACAGGGGCGGGGCCCAGACGCTGCCGGTAATTTTCCACCATAAAAATCCAACCAAACTGGATTCCCTGTCATTAAAACCGGAGCGCCGCTGCAGCTCCAGAGGAGTTCTCAAACCTCAGCAGCAGCACACTCCCAAACGTCCACATCACTCTAAAGCAGCCCCATCTGCTCCAAACCCGATCTGAACCGGATCATTAGTGCCAATACACGATCACAACGACCTCCAGAGTGGCGGTTCGGAACGCTACAGGGCGGAGCCTCACATCAGGATGAATGAAAACTGGAATAAATGAGGTTTGATAGACAGAGTTTATGTCAAGTATAAAATCTTGGTAACACTTTACAATAATAAAGGGATCCTTTGTTTATTAATACTTAATAATGCGCTAACATTAATAAAGGGATCCTTTCTTTATTAGTGCTTAATAATGTGCTAAGTAACTTTAATAAAGGGACCCTTTGTTTGTTTGTGCTTAATAATGCTCTAAGTAACGTTAATAAAGGGACTCTTTGCTTATTAGTGCTTACTAATGCCCTAAGTAACGTTAATTAAGAGACCCTTTGTTTATTAGTGCTTAATAATGCGCTAAATAACGTTAATAAAGGGACCCTTTGCTTATTAGTGCATAATAATGCGCTAAGTAACGTTAATAAAGAGACCCTTTGTTTATTAGTGCTTAATAATGGGCTAAGTAACGTTAATAAAGGGACCCTTTGTTTATTAGTGCTTAATAATGCACTAACGTTAATTAAGAGACCATTTGTTTATTAGTGCATAATAATGCGCTAAGTAACATTAATAAAGGGACCCTTTGTTTATTAATGCTTAATAATGCACTAAGTAACGTTAATAAAGGGACCCTGTCTTTATTATTGCTTAATAATGCGCTAAGTAACGTTAATAAAGGGACCCTTTGTTTATTAATGCTTAATATTGCGCTATGTAACATTAATAATGGGACCCTTATTGTAAAGTTTGACCAATATTTTATTAAAATTAACATCAGGCACTTGTTTTTTACTGCTTTTCCTCTATTTAAATCTATAAAAAACTGAATCAAACTGACCGTTTACGTTCATAACTTGGTTTTTGGTGGTTTTTGTCTCATTAAATCTGGAAAAGTTCAACCTAACCAACAATGTGTCTAATTTATTTAATAAAAACTGGGGAGGGAAGTGTTAAAACTGTTATCTAGCTCTAACATAACCGAACCAGAACAAATACAACTTCTTAAGTGATTTACTGCTTTAAGCCTTCCAGCCAAATGTGTCATAAATTTACCCTGAATGCAGTTTGTGGTTAAAAGGCCTCCTGCAGCACTGTGGGAAGAAGCTGGAGGAGCCACGTGGAAACCTTCACGTCTGATGCTCTGACTCTGTAGCAGAAATCTCGATTAAATTTGTCCACTGGTCACTTGTTGGATCAACAATGTCACGAATATTTTTAGTCTTTTCTAGGAATGTATTTTTTGCTGTTATTGAGAGGAAAAGGGGCATAACTTCTTCAAGAAAGAAGATAAATCTTCACATGAGTGTGTGTTTTTGTTTATTTTTCATGCAGCTTCAAATCTTCTCTTCTCAGTAACATTTCCTACTTTACGTCAGAGTCACTGCTTGGATAACAACGTTCAAAGCTGTTTTACTGAAGCTACAGAGTCAGAGAAAACGTGCATCAGATGGTGTGAAACACAATATTAATTTAAATGGCTTCCAGATGCAGCGCTGGGATAAAAAAGTCACTGATTTGTCTTCAGACTCATTTCAGTGAGAGATGACCCGAGAGGCGTTCTGTCGACAACCAGTTAAGATGAAAGCATGAGCTCAGATGTTTCGGTATCGACGGGAATCACAGCCGGGAAAAGTCTTGGAGCGGTCCGTGTGTTTGGCTGGAGCTCCTGGTTATATAAGACACATCCATCTGCAGCTCACAGATTACCTAATGAAAAGAAACGTGAACTTTGACACATTTGGGTCTCTAAAGAGGAAGTGAAGTCAGGAAGCAGCTTGTTGTTCTGAATTTTGACGGTAAAATAGCTCTGAAAACCTGCTCATGGAGAGAGAGATACATGACAACTAGCAGCAGGAGAAGCCTCAGCTGAACTCGTCAAACACAACAAAAACAGCTGATGATGTCTGAGAAGATCCTCAGCAGTGACAACTTCATGCCTGAAGTCTGAATAATGACTGAAAACAATAAAACATTTAAATTTTTTATGCTTTCATGAGTTCCAGATAAACTCAGGTAGCAGATGAAGGACCAGGAAGTGGTTTGCCATTAACTTCTTGGATGCAGGACACCTTTAAATCCTAAAAACATCCGCTCTAAGTGGCCTGGGCCCGGTGGGATTTACTCATAAATCTACCAGGCAGCACGAGCGTTGAAGCAAGATCGCAGGGTTCAGTCTGAATTCTGTGTCAGTGTAGAAACTTTAAAGTTCATCCCATGATTCATGGAATATTTTGCTCTCACACACTCACACCTAACATAAACTTTTGCGTTTAGGTGGTGGCGGGTGATACAAGCAAAGGAAAATGAGTGTTATCCTGACTGATTCAGTGTTAGTGCATCATCAGGCGTCTGGTTTAATGCTTTAGTTTTTATTTTTCAACATTTTTCATCCTGAGAAGATAACTGGAGCCCCCTTCAAACCAGTAAGTCTCATTAGTGGTGGGTTTTTTATATAAACATGTTTTACTGTGAATCACGTTCAGCTGAGATCAGATAAAACATTGGCAGAGAAGCCCACAGAGACAAGGACAGCACATGATGTTCTGAGCTGCTCTTCAATAACAGGCCGGCCCCGTTCAGCCGGGTTTGGCTGCAGCTGTGGCTGGATCAGAGGTTAGCAGACACCTTTCTCTTCACCACTTGGCCCCGGGCGCTTCCTCCCGCCCTGACTTCCTCTGACAAACATTACTTCCTGTAAGACACTCGGGAGAGATTAGTCAACGCGTTTTACAGGTTTCCCCACGCTTAACCGACAAGCACGTGGCGGTCCAGACGAAGCTGTGACATGATCCCAGTTTATGTGCTGAGAAGGCTCAGCCAGTTCATTGATTTGATATCAGTTATATCAAGTCCTTCCTTCACTTCCATGAGTGTATTGTTAGTTTGAAACACAAAGTTTGGTTGCTAAGTTTCAGTATGAGCCGGCTTTTAGGTGAAAGGGGCTCTGTGGCTTTCAGATGTTACTTTCGGAAGCAACTGAAATCCATCTGTTGCAAATGTAAACAGCTGAAAACAAAGCTGTGACCTCTGCTCTGAATTAGACACAAGTCAGAAGGATAGTCTCCTAAAGCCACAGAAAGAGTCTCTGAATCCACTTGCAGTTCATCTACTAGAACGTAGAGAGCGTTCTGTGTTCAGGATGAGCCACGGGGAGAATTTCATGTTTTTGTTCCTGAGTGTTTGTGACTTCAGCTGAGCGTGGCGCCAATGCAAATCACCTATTTGAATGAAGCAGATAAAACTACAGAAGACATGCAGCAATCTGTAATCTCCCTCAGTAATTAGCTACCTAAAGCAGTCAGGTGTTCAGAGATTACCACACGGCATGTGTTTGGAGCCGAGGATTCTGGGTAGGGAGTGTTTAGTCAGCATTAGGGCAGAGGAGAGGCTGTCTGACTGTTTGCCAGCTGTTCTGAAACACGAAGCACTGGTGAAGGTGATGTCACTGAGAGGACTGATGAAAACACTCGTGACTGGTTTCTGATCAGTGGTCAGCTGAGTTAAGCAGGTCAGGGGTTGTTAACAATACCTGCCTGTTTGTGAGGAGTAAAGGATGCCAAATAGCAGCTCCTCACATAGTCTCACATACTGCAGAGCAGCAGCATCTTCTGATGGTGGGACCAGGTGTGAAAGTGGTTTGCACCAGCTCTCCCAGTGTAGACTGGAGTTGAGCTTATCTCACCAGTCAACATCCTGTGAGTCAGGCAGTCCTAGAGCTGTTTTCTTTCATTAGCTTTGATTGTGAAGTCAGAAACGGACCCAAACCAAACGATTCCAACTGACCTCCTTGGGTCTCACAGGGTCGTGTCCTTCAGCAGCTCAAAACTCAAGTCCATCTTAAAGCTGTTAAAACACAATCAGCATATTCGAAAGCTGGGATGATTGTGGCAGAATGCCTGGATGTTTCTGCAGAACACACACTCATGCATGCACACACACACACACACACACACACACTCAGCTATCCCCACATGCCTCTACATGCTCCTACACGCTGAGCAGTCGGTGGTGTTTAGGCTGGAGAGGGTCTGCAGCTCTGATACCATCTCAGTGTCCTCCCATCAGGACCAACTTCATGTCTGATATTTTTCTAAACTCTGTAAAAGAATAATGATCTTTTCTTCTCCTCTCTGTTTTGTTCTGCTGACAGAACCAGTTTGCCCGAGTGTTTTTAACATCTCCTCGTTGGACTTTTGTCTCTACTGCCAATACAAATATTGATGTACAGACTCAAACTCAAACCGGTTCTCTGTCTTTCTCTTTTCTTAATCCTCTTCCTCTTCCTCAGCTCTGAACAATAGATAAAGCTCTTTCAGCGGCAAACAAAGAATCGATGTCAAAAAAGCAAAAAACACAAGCTGAGAAAACAAATCAATGAAGCAGGAAACTCAAATCCCTGAGAAAATGCATCTAAATAATAATTGTTGCTCATAAAGTTAAAGGTCTACTTTACTCATATTTTCTATACATGTGCAGTGGTCTCTAGTAGGAATAAATGGCTTGTAATTTGTTCTCTGGGGAAAAAGAGCTGCAGTGCACCTGTTTCAGCATGGAGAATTCAGCTGGAGGAGAACGTAGCTTCAGTCGGCCAGATTTGGAGTCTTATTTCCTGATATTTGGACATCTCTCCTCTGATTGGCTAACAGCAACACGACTCTTCCACTGACTTTGTTTGATCTGCAACGTTGATGTTTTATCTCCACAAATAACACAAGCTTGGAGGAGTTCTGCTGTGTGGTGGAGTTGCTAATGCTAATGGTTAGCTTCTACTAGCCGAGACGTTCTCTGCTGTTTCCTGGACGCTAAACCAACAACAGCCTTCCCCGTCGTGAGTCAGAGTTTTTCTTATGACTTCGGCTGCTTACTTTAAGGCCGTTCATGGTGGAGGTTTTGTCATGGTTTGGGGCTGTAAATTAGTCTTGTGAATCTTCTCCAACCCAGAGGAGCACAAAGAAGAACCAGCTGGTTAACTATAGTAGTTAATATAAAATGGCTTCAGGAGGACATTATTCTGCACAACAAGCTGCAGCCGTTAATAAACTCACATCCCTCATCTGCTGATGTGTTTATTGTATAAGAAACGCAACATGTGACTGATGTGGCGAGTTTCCAAAAATTCAGAAAAACTCAAGTTAACCAGCAGGGGAATAACGCTGCTGACCTCTGATCTGTAAAAGTCCCTAATACTCCATGAGTTCTCCAAACAGCAGGAGTCCTGTGATCTCAGACCAAGAGACTTCCTCCCGCACAAATTCTTTCTCCTAGCTGGTTCTACCCTTCATTCAGGCTCATTTAGGCTGATTTCACCGCCGAGCGCTGAAAACAAGCTCCAGCAACCGTTTGTTGTCTGTTAATGCCCGTCAGTTGAAGAGGAGGAAAAAGCAGAAGTGGAGGCGCATCAGGGACAGCGTGTTCAAAACAAGCCTCACACAAGTCTTTTGTGTTGGTCTTAAACCATTAAACTCGCTCAGTTTGGCTGTTTTTACTAAACGTAGATTCTGACAGCAACTTAAGTTCTCAACTAATTCAACTTTTATGGGCGAATAAATTATCGAAAGTTTGTTTTCTGATCATATTTTCAGGCTGAATGATGAGGAAGGATGTGGATGCATAACAAAGGTGAAAAGTAAGTTTAGACAAGCTATTAAAAGACCACAAATTAAATGTCAACACAGCCAGAGACATCCTCAGCCAAGCAGCACAATAAAGGCTAGAACCTAGAACGCAACCTTGGTCTGTCGCCATGCGGGAGGAACATCAGAACGCAGAACCTGGATCCACCTTAGACTGTGAACAGAAAACATTTGTCACCTTTGATGTGCTGTTTGTTAAATTCATCATTTACTTTCCCTTCTGTCATGTTTTTCTGCCCTAAATCTGTCTCCATCAACAGACTCTTAACAAAAACACAAGAAGAAACGTTCTTCTGGTCTGATTTTTAATCAGCCCTCCAACTGTATGCTTAAGCGATGCGTAAAGTAATATGCCCATTTTACCCTCAAGCTCCCTTCCCACTGGCATCGTTTTAGATGCAAAACGGCAGCGAAAGCACTCTACACAGCTGGTCACTGCCAGGTCACAAAATCATGGGAGAATTGCAGGACCACGTGTGATTTCAGGACTTCACATGATAACAAGCAGGAAGAAAGACTGCAGCATTTATCCAAGAAAGTCTGTAGTTTTTTGTTTGTTCTCTTTACCTCAGATACGGGGGTTTCACAGGAAATTACGTAATTTCTTTACTAGTTAAACAACTGATCTGCACGTGACTTTTATTTTGAAAGTTTTCAGATGTTTTACATTGCTTTCGTGTTTGACTTCCTGTCTAACTCGATCTGAACTGCAGAGTTTGGCACATTCTGGAAGCGTAGCGTGTAAAAAATAGACTTAAAGCGTAAGCAGCACGTCCCTACAATTCTGGGGCGCTTCCAAAAAGTAACACTTTTGCGGACAGTGGAAACGCACCCATCAACTATAGCCCTTTTTATAAGACACACCATGCTGTCAAATCAGCGTAATACTGCCGCCACGGTGTGTCTTATGAACGCGTCGTAGGGGCATGGCGATGTGGGAATTTTGCTGCATTTGTGTCACCATGTTGGTAGAAATATTGCTGCAACGCCAGACTTGAAAATGCAGCTTAAGCCTTGGTGCAACAGAGGGTAGTGTCATGATGACGTGGGGAGTTACTGCCAAGCTCTGGCTGGTAACTATATTGAAAATGAAAGTAAACATGGCATTAAGTTTCACTTTTGTAAATAGAATCAGATGAGATGATAAACTGGAGCGATGCAGAGCTCCAGGAGCTTCTCTCCGTTAGAGATGGAGGTCAGATCACCATAGGCTGCACGGGGACTGTGGAGGACAGCCGCCTTCAGGAACGGATTGTCAAAAAAACTTAATGAGCGCAGCTTCGATTGTAATAAAATGTAAGTTATGTCCAAACTAAACAAAAGTCCGCGGCAGCGCAGAGACCGCCCCCCATACCCCCTTTTTATCGCCATTGTGTAAAATTTAGTAAAATGGACACGATTGCGCCACATTTCCACCACGGTCTGACGACTTATAAACAACCAAAAGCTCCTTGATACCGAGTCAGCGTTGCGGCAAGATTGGCAGCTTTTTTTTTTAAAAGAGGCTTATGACTTCAGCTAATTGTTGCATACTACGTTTCACGGATGTTACACGACGCTTACGCGTCCAGTGGAAAGGCCTGATTAGTCTTTTATGTTTCTGGAGACATTTGTCCACTTATAGTTTCTTTGTTGTTTTTATTTAATCAGTTTCTACTGATTATTTTGCATTTTAAACATGTTTTTGGTGGTTATTTGTGTTTTATGTTTTGCATTATTTAGACTATTTTGAAAAATTTGTGTTATTTTGAATGTTTTTTTTGTCTATTGATGTATTTTTGTTAAAGCTCATCTCTTTTAGTTTGTTTAGTGCATCTTAGTGAGAGTTTTTGTCTTTCTCAGATAGATTTGTGTATTTTTCTATTGTATCTTTGTAGCCATTTCTTCTATTGTAAGCTTTTGTGGCACATTTTACTTCTGTTACTGTGCCATCTTTCTGTTTGTTTTGTGCATATTTAGCCTTTCTTTCTCCCTTTCATGCAACTTGCTGTGTTGATTTGTGGTATTTGCAGTAATTTTCTGTCTCTTTGTGGGTTTTTCCACTCATTTATGACAGCACCAGGGTCAGCTCTAACCCTCTGGGGCTCCTGCTATGCTTGTGTAGTAATCCATCCGTGGGTGTGGTCTGTGCATTCGGATCATTTATGAAAACTTGTGTGTTAAAGAAGTGTCTCAAACAATTTCAGCCAAAAGATGGTCGATAATTTGTGGTTATGTATTTAAAACAGTGAACAGAGGTTTCTACTAATATCAGAGTTAGTTTTAGAGTATCTGTGATCAGCAGGAAGAACAGACAGAAGAAGAAGAAAGACAAAGTTGGAGACAGTGAGTATTAAACAGACGCCCTGTGTGAACAAGAGGGAGTTCTGCTTCAGAAACTAGAACAATGTCGGCGTTGTGAGCGTTGGATCTGAGATCAAACCCTCGAGTGTTTCCCAGCAGCCCCATGTCTCCAAACCTAAGCCCCGCCCACCCGGACAGTCAGGGACGGACACAGAGCTTTTCTTTCTCAGTCACATCCTGCTGGACAGACGCTCGGCTTCCCATGAGCCTTTTCACTCCTGGGTTAGCCGTGATCACCCAGTGGCATGCTGGGAACTTTACTAGGGCAGCCGGCTGAGATGAGTTTGACACAGTGAGGAATTCACCACGTTTACTTTGGGGAATAAAATACGGATTCATTTTAATTTGGGTTCAATTTTAACTCATTTTCTGTTCAGCGAGTTCCTGGTTTTAATCTAACGCTGCTCGTTAAAGACGGGGTGGTTGCTAGACGCATCAGATGGTGACGCTTTTGCAGACATCAACATTCAGCTGCAGAAAGCAGCTACAAAAATACAATCTCCATCTTTTAGACATTGTGTTTAAAAACGACAATGAAGACATGGCACTTATAGCTTAAATTAGTTTAACACTGTATAGGAAATGCATTTCCCAAGATATTGAGGATGTGTGTATCATCAAATCAGCTTCCTGCCTTGTTACTGCTCAGGGAATATGTTCACACTGATATCCTGGGATTATCCTGTGCTGAGCTGCAGAAAAAGCTCGTCCCACTCAAAAAGTGCTCCAAAGTTCTCCAGAACTTCATGAGTCATTTGAAAACAGATGTTTATGCAGAAATCCTTTAACATCAACCTTTTGAGGTTTTAGCTCTCCTGCGAGGAGGAGTCTCATCTTCTAACATCAACTCTGCAGGTGAGCTACAGGAAAAAGGATCCGTGCAGCTGCTTTGGATCAGACCCTTTTAAAACCACCTTTTAAACCTAATTTTATGGACTCTTTCAGTTGTTTGATGTCTAAAGTTTTACTGTTTGGGTTTTAATTAAACCTCATCCTTTCATCTCCTCCTGTCTTTAATGTCTGCCTTTATTCGACTGTGAAAGGACTTTTAGAGAGAAGACGATTCAACACCACAGCTCCGGACGAAAAAACAACTAACCCTCAGACAGGAATCGTTGTCATCACGAAATTAGACATTCACACCTACACCTAATGTGCCTCACATCCTGCTTCTTATTAAACAACTAAAATAAATGGCTTCACAAGGCTCTCTCTCACACACACACACACACACTCACACACACACACACACACACACACACACACACACACACACACACACACACAGTGCTTTGGCTGAATTAGGAAACAGTTTGAGTTTATTTATCCGTTATTTATCTACTGAACCACATGATGACTGAGGTAATCAGCGTGAATAACAATAAATCTAAATCCTCTGATTTTTCAGAATAAGAGCGCCAGGGCCCGAGGTGTTATCTGATCGTAACCAGACACCCGGCTCCATTTGTTCAGCTGACACCAAACGACCTGCGCTGCCAAATAATTGATGAGTCCAAAGCAACAGGCTCTGCCGTGTGTTTCCTTTGGCATCAGGTCCAACGATAAAAACAAGACTCAAAGATCCCTTTGCTTTCTGCAGACGCCCAGGCAATAAAACAGGCAGTAAGTCACCTTTTGGGCCGTCTCAGATTGTCCACAACATGTCTGCAGAGGGCTGATGGGAGTTTTAGTCAGCGCACATAGCTGAGTGATCTGTCGCCAGCAGCTGAGATTTTTGGCTCACTTTACAGCCTGAACTCAGTTTGTAGAACAA
Source organism: Aphyosemion australe (assembly GCA_006937985.1). NCBI lineage: Eukaryota > Metazoa > Chordata > Actinopteri > Cyprinodontiformes > Nothobranchiidae > Aphyosemion > Aphyosemion australe. The sequence goes on from SSNS01000594.1 coordinate 142,537, forward strand.
AACCTCCCATTGATACGAAGCAGTTTCATTACTCTGATGTGGCCATACATCACCTTCTCACTGATCTGAGTTCTGCTATAACCACTCAATCAGCAGCTCAGCCTGACCTCTGAACCAAATAGGATCCTCAGACCTAAACGCCTGTTTACCAGGAAAACAACAAGCCAACAACAGCTTAAACACACTAAATAGGGTAAATATAAACATTTGCCTTCTGTTTTACAGTTAAATGTTGACGATGATGCAACATTTCCTGGTAAATATCCAGCGGAGTCACAGAGACTGGACTGAAACTCTAAAACCAGTCTCTCACTGGGCTGAGACAGCTGGTGGTAAACTGTTTGCGAGGGTTCTCGATGTCCCTGTGTGGGGTTTAAGGTCTCTGAACTTTGGTGACAAATTATCTCTAAAAGTAGTCGCTGAGTCATTGGTGGTATCTGGAATTCTTCTCAGTTTGAGATGAGTTGTTCGTGAACTAGACTCAGACATAATTGTGACCAAACTGATTTGTTTGTGACTACATCCCACTCCCCTACATGACCCGACTAGACCAGAATATTCCCTACAAGGTGGTTTTGTTTTCTGTTTTTATCTGAGGACTAAATTAAACCTTAAGGAAACTCAGATCAGCTGATAAGGAAGCTGAAACAGGAATATTTCAGTGAATTTGAGATTTTCACATTTGAACAAAACTGGTGTTTTTGGACCACTCTTCACATATTAGCCTCCAAAACCCAACAGGTGGGATCCTGGGAGAAATAATCACCTCCTATCCTTCTGCCTCACACCTCCGGTTGCTGAGGAGGACAGAGTTAAATATGCGGTAAGCCGGAAGGGCCAGATTTCATACACAGATATAGCCTCTCAGCTGAGGACCACCACAGTCCCACTTATCTTTGACGGAAGACATGATCTTGTCCTCCAGGCAGTTTGGTCAAATCGCTGCAGAACAAAGTGAGGAAGTTTGCTGGAAACTAACTTTGCTGATCTTTGGACTCTGCGCCACAATGACAGAAATAGAGCAGAATTCACTTTGGCATAAATAATCCTCCGAGCCTCAGGGGACAGATTTATCTTCCCAGAGAGGTTAGGGAGTGTTGCACCGCCTGTTTTCCTCGAACTAAACAAACTCTTTCATTGCTACACTTTCAGTTATCTTTCTTTTAAAAAAGGCTTGTGTGTTTGTAAAAAGCATTGAAACAGTTCTAAACATGTCTCAGATTCAGCAGTGTGTCATCGATCCACTTTAGATGGTTAGCTAAAACTAGTGGTTTGGTGTCACTTTATATAAATAATGATTTGACTCCACCATCAGCTACAGTCACAGACCTGAGAACAGGTGATAAAAGTATGTCCACACTGAATAATCGTCAACATTTTGGACTAAAACCCAGAATCTGAAAAGTTTTCACAATAAACAGTTAAGTAATTCTCCATTAGGCGTGATGATTTGGATGTTTTAGAGAAGTTTCCACACAGGAAACCAGCGGAGGAGATAAACGCCCACCACAAGTTTGTTCTCTTTTATCAACAGCTGCTTAACTTTTTCTTTTTGAAAAAAATAACAATAATAATTTTTAAAAAATCTCCTGAGATTTTCTGATTAATTCAAAAATATTTCAAAAAGACCCATTAATCATTAAAGAAACTGGTTTAGGGCAAGTTAATGAGATAGATCTGTGTGTTTGCAAGGGTGAATATGCAACTAGTTTTATCAGAAGTGTAAAATGAGTCCCTCAAGGCTCAGATTTTGGCCCCAAATTATGCTCTAGGTTTATTATTAACAATGGGGTGAATGTATCCATCCATACATTTTCGGTCATTTATCCGAATCGGGTTGCAGGGGCAGTAGCCTAAGCTACTTTCGTCTCCCCAGCCACTTGGGCCAGCTCTTCCGGGGGAATCCCAAGGTGTTCCCTGGCCAGCCGAGAAACATTGTCCCTCCAGCATGTCCTGGGTCTTCCTTTTGGTCTCCTCCTGGTTGGACGTGCCCAGAAAACCTCACCAGGGAGGCATCCTAACCAGATGTCCGAGCCACCTCAACTGGCTCCTCTCGATGTAGAGGAGCAGCGGGTCTACTCTGAGCCCCTCCCGGATGACCGAGCTTCTCACCCTATCTCTAAGGAAGAGCCCAGACACTGGTGTCTGTCTGGGGTGAATGTACCCTCAGCTAAAGTCCAGCTCTATGCAGATGACACCAACCTATATCCTGCTGGTTTTACTTTGAGTCAGGCTGCTACTGAGCATCAAAATGTCTTTCAGTAGATGCTTATTATGCATAAAAACAAATTCAGATCTCAACTAATACTGGCATTTTTACTCAACAAGGGGAGACCTTGTATCAATTGTATCAACACACTGACATTAGTCAGTGTCTTGATGCAATCTGCTGGGTTCCTTATATAGGAAACTTTTTTACTGATTGGCTTAATGAACTGAACTGTATTGGAATGTTTACTTTGTGAAGTGCCTTGAGACGACTCTTGTCGTGATTTGGCGCTATATAAATAAACTGAATTGACCTAATTGAAAGAGTTCTTCCACAACTATATGAGAGGGTAATTGGGTGAATAAATATTTCTTTAAGAAACATTTTGTGCATTTAAGGCAAAAGTGAATTCAAAATGATAAATTGTGGAAAAACAAATCACAAACATTCAGATCAAAGTGACAAAGCGTTTGCAGGTTAAATGTGTTTAAAAATGGAGGAAACGTCAATTCTGACATCACCAGAAACTCACCGCCAAAGAAGCTCTTCACCTTCAGGTAGCCCACGCTGAGCCGGAGCACCGACAGCTTGTCCAGCCGGGCTCGGACGTCCTCGGAGAAGGGCAGCAGGTTGGTGAGCTTGTCCAGCTCGCCATTGAGTCGGTCACGGTGGCGTTTGGACGGGTTGGACTTGGTGCCATCGGGCGGTGGAGGTTTGGGTCTGTGGAGAAACGAAACAAAACGATTGTGAAATCACAACACAGATGATGACTAGGAGAATTCTTCTTGGAGATCTGCTTCCCTCAGAGAATGAAAACTTTGAATTGACTTAGAAAGGTCATGAAGGCGATGGCAATTTGTGTGTGTGTGTGTGTGTGTGTATCAGAGCGACAACAGCTGGGATTAATACACAGATAGCACAAGACATGTGACACAGCAGGATGAAAATGAGGGAAAATAGAATCCAACAGACATGATTCTTCTGAGACTTTCCATCATATTTAACTCACAGCCAACAAAACCTCACCAGAAATAGTTTTTCCTTCTTTAAACTGTTCAGTTGTAACTGTGCAGCCTTTTGTTTGGAGTCTGTATTTCATCACATTTATCAATTCTAAATCACCTGTTGTTTTCCTCTCCAGCTGCTGGGCTTTAAAGGGTTCGCTGAGTGGAAAACAACAAAGCCCAGACCACCTCATCTCTCCAGAGGCCGCCTGCCTTAGCCCCATGTTGCCATGGGAACCAGGTGAGTAGAGTGATGTCACCTGTTCCAGGACTTGTTTACCACCTGTGTGCTGCTCGGCTGTTTAAACTTAAAAATAAGAGGTCGACAACCAAACTCAGAGGTTTCTGAGGCTACAGCGGGTGAGATCCCTGCTTTCTAAAATGAGTTTTTTTATGATTTAAAAGGTGACTAACTGACATCAGGAAACCCAAATTGACTCAGTGAACACAGTTGATGCAGCTGTAAGTTCATTTTTCACATAAATGTTGATAATAAATCCAGATTTTCTATCCTGACACGAGGATGGGGTTGCTTTTTTCCAGTGTACCGTTAAAAGTTCAAATCAAAGCTGGTGAATCTCCGCCTGAGCGGCCTGTTTTGTGGTAAATAAACCTGATGTGCCCTCTGGTCAGCGGCGTCACATGAAGCAGGTCTGTAACTCAAACCAGATCCGAGCTGACAGAAGGGCTTTCTTTCCCAGGAAGGTGTGAAGCTGGAGTCTTGTTTACACACAAGTCAGCTGGCTTTTCTGACAGCTCACAGCTGAACAGTCTGATCTGATGATCATTACTGAAAGCAGAAGTTTTCACTTTTAGCACATTGTTGCTTCCACTTGCATGAAGAATTCAAGATTTTTTTATATCTTGTTTGTTTTTTACTTCTCTTCCCTATTTAATAAAAAGCAGCCACATGTTTCTGCTCAGCGATTCTTATCGCTGAGCTGTCTTTCCTTCTGCTTTTCACATGAAGACAAGTTTCCACAAAGCTGGGTCTCATTTATGTTTCCCTCCCAAAACCAATGTTTTGAGCTCATCTCAACATAAACTAATGTGACGTTAACGTTCATCAGAATACACCCATGGATACAAGCTTAGAGAAAGACTCAAGTGTTTGTTCTGTTTAGATCTTCCTGTCAGGTGTTGCTGTGATTACTGAAGCTGATTTACAAGCATCTGAGAAATTGTTATTGAGAATTAAATCAAGTTGATCCAAAGAGTCCCATCTCCAGAGTTGGTCCTTCTTCTAGATCTCTGCAATTCACACTGACATGCTGTCAGTCAGCTCCTGGTCCAGATCCGGACTGATGGGAGCTCATTCTTCATTAAAATTTGCAGTTTGTCAGAATCTGTGGGTTTTGTCTAGAGAATACAAAACAGATGCCAGATACAAAGAACAGATGCCAGAACGTTGTATGTATGTAGAGGAATTAATGTCTGGGGGGGGGTTCCTGGACCTGGAGCTAACACGTTGACATTTTGTTCCTGATCCACTTAGATCTGACTATGGCCTTCTTACTTGGTGTTCCATCATGCTGAAGAAGACATTGTCATTGGAGGAGTTCCTCTGGGAGGATGTTTAGGTACCATTCTTTATTCATTTGTGTTCTGAGTCTAAACTGAGTGAGTCCACTCCCTTGGTTGAGAAACACTACCACACTAGCCTCAGGATGCTTTACTGTTGGTTCCAGAAGATCCTTGTTAGAGATGCTACAAATAATCAAAGAAGATTACTTTCCTCCAGTCCTCAGCTTACCAATCTCAGGACATTTAGCAGAACATCAGTCTGTGCCTTGGAGCCTGGTGCCCTGACCCCACAGCTCTACTTTAAGAGCTGGTCCTGGATGTCCTGAAGCCTTCTTCATAAATTTAGTCACTCTTCAGAACATTCTGGAGATTTTTCATAAAAACTGAGGCAACTTCGTGACAATAAATATTTGTGTTGTTCTGTAAAACTTTGGCACAGTTAAACATATTAGGTGCTACCATTCATACATCTTCAAGAGTTTGCCTGCTGAGGGTTTTAGTAAAACTTGGTGCATGGAGCTTAATTTGGGATTGTGTCACCAAGTTACAGATAAATGTTCTGATTTTAATTAAACAAAGAGACAAACAGGAAGTTCTGCTAACCGACGTAAAGCGGGACAAACCTGCCAGCAGAAAGAGAGAAGAGGAAACATGGAGGTTTATGGCAGCAGCTGTTGGAAGAAACACCAAGTTTCATCAGATTCTGGCATCAAACAACATGAAATTGTTGTTGTGTGACCTCTGAGTAACAGGTGGAACTCAAACAGAGCAGACACACATCTGCAGCTTTCTTAGTTAAATCAGCATCAGATGTCACTGACTCTGCTGGGGAGAGGAGGTCAGGTGAGGCCACAGAGAGAGTGTGTGTGTAGCTGCATACTTTGCTGTGTTTGATCTCACCGTTCTGGTGTTGAACAAACACAACATGTTTGATGGTTTATTCTCAGAAAGCAACTTTTACCAACTTCAGCAAAAATGCATCCATTAAAATATTTTAAAATCCACTTTTATTCCAATTATTAACGAGGTCCTCCTTCACTAAGAAACCATTTTTTACCATTTATTAATTTTGAAAATGATCGGTCTCCTACACATATCTCCTGCATTAGCTTCTGATAGAAAATAGACAGTGAAACGCTAGGATTTGAAAAGCCTGACAGCGTGACATCACACTGTCACTAAACATTCATAGACTCACTCATCTTGACTCGCGACAGGGAAGGCTGTTGTTGGTTTAGCGTCCAGGAAACAGCAGAGAATGTCTCGGCTAACGTTAGCATTAGCAACTCCACAACACAGCAGAACTCCTCCAGGCTTGTGTTATTTGTGGAGATAAAACATCAACGTTGCAGAGCAAACAGAGTCAGTGGTAGAGTCATGTTGCTGTTAGCCAATCAGAGACGAGATGTCCAAATATCAAGAAATAAGAGTCCAAAACCTACCATCTGAAGCTACTTTCTGCTCCAGCTGAATTCTCCGTGCTGAAACAGGCGCATCTGAGCTTGTATTACCCCCTGGGTCCCACTTACAAGGCATTCATTCCTACTAGAGACTACTGCAAATGTATTAAAGGTGTGGTGCCATGGCTAGTAGGCTAACCTTTCCCTGCACAACACCTGAAGCTACTGGTGCGGTCAGCTCAGGTGCTGCAGAATGAGAAACCCCATCTTATTGCTGTTTGTCTGCATATTCTGTGTTTATTAACGTATCTTTCACTGTTGGCTGGCTCCGTGTTTTTGTTAGAGATTTAAGTGTGAACTGGGACTTACACCAACTTCACACTAAAGGCATCAGTGGTGCAGAACGGCAGCGGAACGGTTTACTCGCTTGATTACCTGCGCAAAAGTCCACACCGGGAGAGTCTCAGCCGCGGAGCAGCTTCTCCGCCGTCCTCCTCGCTGGACTCACAAGAAATCCCTTGAGACTCCAAAGGTCACGGTTGTTTATGCCATCCGCAGAAGAAGAAGAGGAAGGGAATTACGTTCAATATCGCTGTTTGATGCCATATATAATTTTGTTCCTCTCCACTGCCAGGATTAAAGCTATGAAAAACACAAAATTGCACTTCTTGGAAGATGCTGGGAGTAAATAAGCCATTATACGTAATCTACATAGATATAAAATCGCATTACAGCAATAGTCTTTTATTTTGAAAATTACCAGACATTTTACACTGAAACCATGTGTGATTTCCCATCTAGCCCTATGTTAACTGTGGAAATTGACGTGTCCCAGAAGCGGCTTGTGACAGAAACCAATTATATCTTTAGTGGTGTGGAAGCTGCTTCTGGGACGCGCCTGAAAATTTCCGCACCATGGCCGATTTGGATCAACCCCATAGACTATAATGGATTCTATATGAAGCAGCGAAGTTCCGCTGACATTGCGCACAGCTGATGCCTTCAGTGTAAAGTCGGGGTCAACGCAGACCGATGATTCCCTGTGGCGATGCCTGAAGGGAAAAAAGCTGAAGGAGAAAGTAGTTTGTTTTGAAGGCTGCTTATCATGCTTCTCTGTCTTTTCCAGCATGTTGAATGGCCAGTATGCACACATTACAAGTGGCTGTTACACTGTCCGGTTTAAAATACCACTATAATACAGATATTTTAGCTCTCCTGTGGAGACACGTTAGCTCTGCGTTTAGCCTACTAGCTAACAGCTGCATGTTATGGTGTCTGAATCCCCACCTGCCGTAAATTGTGTGATGTAATGGTGTTTTCTTCCAAGCAACAACAAAATAAACTGATGTAGAGGAACTTCTTGAGATTAAAACTAAGCCACTGTTGTTCCATTTGGAAAATCTCTATCTCAGGATGAATTTTAAAAGTCTTATTTGTTGTTTTAAAAGTTTAAATCTGATAGTTTTCACCCGATTTCGATCCTTTGAAAATCACTTGACAGACATTTTCAGGTGTTTATGGAGTAACACACCTAGAGAAACTATTTCTGAAGGAAACCTGTCAGATTTGACTGGTTTCAAAGTGAAATCCAAGCCTCAGGATCTTGTTTGTGATTCTAGATGTTAGTTTTACCTTAAACAAACCCGTTTGTGTAAAATAAATGTGTAGATGTGGAGCTGTCTCTCCATGTCTCTCATTAATAAGACATCTGCTTCCAATAATACTTGAGAGCGTATCTGAAATCAAGGAGAGATGACTATCGCTGCATTCCTGACGGCGTTCCCTCAGAGAACAATGAGCAGCCAGTGTTGTTGCTCCTCCATTATCGAGCAGATCTGTCCTGGAAGGGGTGTGTGTGTGTGTGTGTGTGTGTGTGTGTGTGTGTGTGTGTGTGTGTGTGTGTGTGTGTGTGTGTGTGTGTGTGTGTGTGTGTGTGTGTGTGTGTGTTGTGTTGGACTTGAAGGAACCCTGCGTCCACACAAAGGCACTTTGTCTCTGACGGGGCAACGACACCTTATGAGAACAATAGCAACCAAACACCGTGTTCCCTGCTGCAGCTCTGATCCAGGAACAACACGAGGATCATCTGAGCTTCGCTGATATCAGAAAACCAGACACCTGAGCCAATAAAATACATGCAACTCAACACCTGGAGCATGATAACACATTCTAATAACTCACAGAGGATCTAATAAAGTAGTGCTGCAGTGTTTTACAAACTACAAACACTCAAACTGTTTATATTTCTGTAATTAATCTACAGAAGAAGAACATAAATCACTCCGCTGATACACACCATTGTGTGCTTGTCCAGAATCCAGTCTAAACAGGCCCTGACATGCAGGACGGAGCTCTGCTACAGAGATCTCTCTGTCCAACAAGCAGCCATCCTGGAAACACATATCAGGTATTTACTCTCTGAAGCAAATTAAACTTGTCTTGATTTATTTTATTTTTATTACTGCATACATTTATCCAGAGGAAGCTAAGTAAGGAAAAATCTGATTTTCTCAGGTTCATCAACAAAATGCCTATCAGAGAAATCAGCTGAATCAGGATAAATATAATAAAACAGCTTTCCAGACTCATTTTAAATGAATAAATGAATGCTGAAAGTCTGCAAAAGTAAGAGAAAGTTGGATTTATTAGGAGCTTTTTCCCTTGACATACTGTAGTTGTTTCAAGAAGAATTTGGATAAACTGTTTCATTCCAATGGTGTTTTTACTGTTAACACACACATTTGCTTGTGTGTTTTCACCACCGTGTGTGTGTGAGATGAGGGGGGTGATGTTCGTCACATGTCAGTCATGAGGGAGGCGGAGCGTCGCCCTGCTGCAGCTGCTCCATCACTTAACACGTTACACTCACAACAGCGTGACCTCCCCACAAACCGAAACTAAACAAAAATTCTGATCTAGGAACAACATCTGACCGCCTTGTTCCACATCGGCTCAGTCCAGTCTGACATGTCACCATGGAGACAAGGAGACGGGGAGGACGAGGACATGGCTGCTGCCAAACATAAAATGAGTTTATGCCAGAGAGGATGTGAGGTTTCAAACTTTAGATTGTTCATGTCTCTTAACTGCACAGCTTCCTGAACAGCCTCTGTTCAGAGAAACAGAGTTTACATCCTTCTGATGAGCTAATAGCTAGTCTAAAGCCCGGACCACACTGTGTGTTTTTCAGCTGTCACACAGGACTGCTCATGTCATGCTGTGAAAACTCCAAAAAGGTAGCACACTGTACAGTGCAAGATTTCAGTGAGCCGGACTGCATGATGTCTCGCTCTAGCAGGACACATAACGTCACCAGCGCACTCCCCGAAAAGCACACGTCACTAATAGCCGACAGCTAACCATAACAATAATGCTGAGAAGAGAAAAATGTGCTGCCATTAACACTTCTTTTAATAATCTTCGAACCTGAAGTCCAAAAAGGAGTGGTCTGCATGTTCCTGTGTGTAGCTTCTATTGTTGCTAATGTTTTTAATTCTACTCTCGTATTGTACTCTCGTCACTAGCTGTTTGCGACAATCCCTGAGTGTATTTTCATTGATCGATTGAAGACGGGAGTCGTAGGTTTTCAAGCAGTGCTTGAAGACTGTTGGAGGCTGACTTTGGCCGTGAGGGTGCTCATTAAACTGTAGCAGAGCTGGTCACACTGGACAACAACAGACTTGCAAATCACTCTCACGTTCACCGTTTTTTTGTCACGATTCTGTTCGCGATGAGGGATTTGTCTAGGATGGCCAAAAAACGCACAGTGTGGTCCAGGCTTAAGACCAGCCAGGCTCAAAGTGTGTTGCAGCTAGGAATGTAAGAAAATATTGATACACTGAAATTAGGGCTGGGCGGTAAATATTGTTATCAAAATTTCTGACTCTAACCGATATAATTTTTCCCATGTCAATAAATTCAGTAATAAAAAAATTAAGAGATAAGTGTAGGTTGGAGACGTTCATGTCCCTTTAAGAAGCAGTACCACCTCGAGTCGCATGCCGTGACTCAACAAAATACACGTGACGGCCCCATCTAGTGGACAAATTTTGTTTGTGTGCATACATGTAGTTATCGTCCAATTATCGTTATCGAGGTGAACTCCTCAATATACCGTGATATTGATTTTGGGCCATATCGCCCAGCCCTAACTGAAATATCGCAATATTTACTGTTATGGTACATTTATTTAAAAGCAGTGTATTGATTTTTCAATAGAGGATTTACATGCAAGCATTTACTGTATTTCCTTTGTGTGGTGCAATTCAAACTCCGACTGCTAGGTGGCAGCGGTTTTTACCGCCTTCATTCTGATGGAACAACGAGATCTCATAACACTGGGTGTGTCTGGTTTGAGTTTCCCCAATTAATTCATTCTTAAGTTACAAATTTCGTCTGGCTTTTAATATCGCAATATATCGTATTCCTGCCAAGACACACCCATAGTTGCTGCCATTTTCAAATATGTTCCAAGCACCTATATTTCACAGCCGATCATGTGACATTATTTCACAAACCTTTACAAAACCATTATTGTCACGTTGCACACAGCTTTTCACATGGAATTTTGTGGTTATTTACAAGCATAAATATCACCTGAAGCACTTTGTTCTTTATAAATATATTGTGTCTGAAACTGACCTATGCACAAGTTCCGCCCCTTTTTAAGGCTAATCTCACGCAAATGTTTTGATAAATCAGCGCTACGTTAGCTTATCCGTCCTGTAAACTGTTTCTCTGAACAGAGGCTGTTGAGGAAGCTAAAGACAAAGGGTAAAATGGGAATTATTTATCACTTCAACAAAAAATAACTGATTAAATGTGTGTTTTTTGCATCACAGAGCATCAGTGGGTTTGCCCAGTTCTAATGTCAAATATCAGTAGAAAAAAAACTTCATCATGGTCTTTAAATTTGATAAAGATCAGGGTCAAAGTTCACCTCAGCACCTGAATTTAACTCAGCTGCTGTGACACCACAACCCCGCTTTGATGTTATTGGATAAAATATTTTCCTTTCAAGGGACACAGCAACACAATCATGATTTAGTTTCATTTTTGCTTGAAAAGTATTCAAGCGTCCTGCTGCAACTTGCAGAATATGAAAGTTTTTGCATGATTATTTTTGCTCAAATAAACCAACAACATAAACCAAGAAAAAACCTGTCCTACTAGAAAATGTGATGAGTTTTTAACCCAAATGTGTGTTGGCAAAGACATCCTCATCCTTAAATCCTAACGTTTTTGACTTCTAAAGCATCTAAACAAGCGATATATAAAGATGTAGAAAAGCTGATTTCCTTAATGCTCTCAGGAAGGAAGTGAGTGATCAGCCTTGAGGTATTTTGTTTCTGTGATGAGTCTGAGGGGGGGGAACCAACCAGCCTGCAACCTCAGCCTCCAACACGTTCAGCAAAAACTTTCACACCACATCAGTGACCCCCACTGCTTATTAAAACCACTTTTCTGCTTCATACATGCAGCTAAAAACAGCGGTTTTGTCTCTGCGCACACAAAAACGTTGACAAATTTAGATTTTTCCACTCCTTCCTCAGGTTGGACTGCTTTAACAAACTCCTAACTCACTCAACCAGAACCATTTCCCCTCAAATAAAGAAAGATAAACTCCCTGGGAGCCACTTTTCCCTAAAAATCCAAACAAGGCAGACTTATGTAACTGTTTGCGTGACACAAAACTATGTTAATTTGAGTCGAGGGAGGGAGGGGAAAACAGCCACCCCCCCGCCTCAACAAAACACACAAAGACACAAGGAAAGACAGGAAAAAAGTATGTTGTGGCAGTCGGAGGAGGAGGAGGAGAGAAAAATACAGAGCGAGTCTCAGATTACGCCATCCTCCTGCTCCCTCCTCCCTCGTGGAAACATTGCGTGAGAGTGCTCTCGCTGCACGTCCTGATTATGATTAATGCAGGTAGTACCACACACACACTGAAACCACGGTTCTGGCTGGGTTCTGCTGGGCCACGCTGGTCCTTCTGGTTCTCTTTGGTGAAGTTTACGCTCCAAAGTTGAACTTTTTAAACTATCTAGAGGACTAAAGCACACTGAACACCCTTCTGAGTGGCTTATAAAACACCGTTTCTGGATGAAACACCTCTGATTGACTCTAAATTCATTTAGGATTGATCTCGTTATGAAGTTGTTTGAGTAATTTGGATACTTCTTATCTGCCGTAAACAGCTACGATTAGCAGCAAAGCTAATTACTTTGTCTGCAGTTTTAAGTTTGAACAACTGGATTATAAAATAAAAACTAAAATGTGGCTAAAACTTAGCTGAAGCATGACGTTAGCTTCTAATTTCTGACAGAAAAACTGATGTTTTTAACCTTTAACAGCAGAATCGGACTCACAAGCTAACGGCTCACAAATCACAAGCTAACGTTAGCTTTTTGACCTAAAGAGATCTGATAAAAGTTGAAAGACTGTAGTTTCTTTGGGTCACTGATGATGCAAAATAAAGTTAAAGCTTTTACCTCTAAACGGCTAATCCTCTACACGAGTTGTGAATCTTTGTTTTGTTTATATTTTTGTTTATTTTGGAGCTCTTCGGTCTCGACCAGAACAGAACTGCACCACCTACGAGGTATTTAATTTGACCTGACCGCTACTGACTTCATAACTTACTGGAGCATGCACAGGATCATTGATCCACAGCGCAGGACACACCCCAGTCCTGGTCAGGTTTACTGGACCAGTAAGGAAAAACCTCTTCTTTGAGAATTTAAATTAAACGAATGTGACACTAAACAAAGTCTGATATTTTAAAACAAATAAATGTGATTATTAACAAGGATGTTTAGGTTCTTTACAGCATTTTGATGGTTTTAAAGGTTGTTATTTTTAACCCTTTTAACTATTCCTACAATCAAACCTCTCCAGAAGTCACTCTTGTGCACACTGAGGGGTTTAGAGTGAACTAAAATGCACAAAAACCTGCACCATACTGAATCAATAACTACAAATTGCGATTGTTGTGCAAATACTTTTGTTGCAGATTAGTCTCCAAGCATCTTAGTTGTGTTTTATTTAAATAACAATTTGGATGCTAACTCCTCCCAGAGTTGTCTCACATTTCTCACACTTTATAAATTGTTGAAGCTATTGTTTAGAGACATTTTAGCAGTGGTGGAAGAAGTATTTGATTTTTTTTTTTACTTAAGTAAAAGTACAGATAAAGGAGTATAGAATTGCTTAAGTAAAAGTGGAAGTATGCAGAATTTCTATTTATGCATTGTGAAATGTACTTTAAAGTAAAAAAGTAAAAGTATTCCATTAACATTTAAAGGGTGTGTAACACCATGGTTGGAGACATACTTCACCCACACTTCCTGTTAGAAAAATGCTCCTAAAGGAGGCGTCCCCTGGCAGACCGAGAGAGCGGCACTGAGGCAGTGATTGACAGCACCCCCCCTCGATTCCACCGCGCACACCCTTGGAGTTTCTCAGTCGGAAAAATAAGTTGTTAACAAGCGCGTGCGCACTTGCATGTGCACTCGTGTGCGCACACACAGCAGACTCACCACTCACGAGAACGAACAAACACAGAAGCAGCAGCATGCTAGAGGAGTTCCTGTCCACCGCGATTAAAAGAAGAAAGGGTGGAGAAGGACGTTGTTAAAGGAGGCCAGCGGCTCCGAGCCCTAATGTGTCATATCGGCAGGTGAGTGGTCGAGCCAGGTGGAGGTGCAGCCGAGACTCAGCTGGAGTCCAGCCCAGCGCAGCCACGTAGTACGGTAGACACCACGTCACCCTGCAGCTCTATGGCCATCAGCTGATTCTAAATCAGTGTAGAGCAGAGTTTTAACCTGAAGATGTAGATATAATTATGGCTTTGGGCTGAAATATTACATTTTAAGTGACTTGCAGTAAACTGCCAATATAATGACTACATATGTCTACAGCACTATTAGACACTCATCTATACAGGTTCTCAGCAAAAAAGTAGATTTAGGTGTTAGTCGCTCTTTAAACATACAATATGTGTGTAGAAGTGTGTTGTTGGACTGGGAGTGGGGTGGAAGTCGGACAAAATGCAAATTAAAGTACTTTTACTTTTGAATCTTTTTAGAAAATGTAGCGGCGTAGAAAGTACAGATAATTGCTTTAACATGTAGTGTATAGTAAAAGTAAAAATTAGGCCTCAAGAAAATGACTTAAGTAAAGTACAAACAGAAAAATTGTACTTCATTACATTACATCACTGTATTTTGGAAACTCTCTTGCAAACGTTACAAATCTGCTGCTAACAGGCTTTAGACCAGGGGTCACCAACCTTTGTGAGAGAGCTACCTTCATGGGTATTGAGCCACACAAACCAGCAGTAGCTCAGGAGGTAGAGCGGATTGTCCAGTAATCGGAAGGTTGCAGGTTCGATCCCGGCTCCGGCCAGAGAATGCTGCTGTGTGTCCTTGGGCAAGACACTTAACCCGCCTTGCTTGCTGGTGGTGGTCGGAGGGACTGGTGGCGCCAGTGCTCGGCAGCCTCGCCTCTGTCAGTGCGCCCCAGGGCAGCTGTGGCTACATCGTAGCTCATCCCCACCAGCGTGTGAGTGTGTGTGTGAATGGGTGGATGACTGATTGTGTTGTGAAGCGCCTTGGGGGGTTGTAGAACCCTAAGAAGGCGCTATACAAATACAGGCCATTTACCATTTACCAAACCACCAGGCTGATACAATAGTGACCTTTGAACTAGAATAGATCAGTTAAACTAAACTTCATGTAATGTCTTTTTTTTTAATTGTAGTTTTTAAATCTGTATTAATGCATTTGTGATAAAAAAAAAAAAAGATGGAGGCACCATGGTGGCCACGGGCACCAGGTTGGTGACCCCTGCTTTAGACGTTTCAAGTTTCTTACACCTGTTGAATGTTTGAGTCCAATTGTTGTTTTGCAGGGTTTAAAAATAACCCAGTTTATCCAGAAACTATGATAAAAACAACTCTAAAATTATTTTAGTGCACCAACAAAGGGTTAAAAATAGACACCAGAGCTATCAATAGCTGTTCTTAATGGTTTTAATGTATTTAAAGAACCCTCGTTGGGTCTCATTGTAGCCTCATGGCTGATCCAAACAAAACCAATGAAAATCTTCATATTGCATGAGTTTGGTTCTATGTAACGTACGAGTTCCTCTAAAGGGTTCTCAGAAGAGCATGTCAGAGTAGAAACATCTTCTATATGGTTTCATAAAACAGGTATGATAATTGCGAAGGTGGTTAAGGGAACATTTCCACAAGTTATTTATAGACTGGCAGAAGGTGGATGGAGAACTTCTGCAAAGTGTTTCTGAAGATTTCTGAAAGGAAGAAACTAAAACATTCTTCATTTTGGTTTTAATGCATTAAAGAACCATTAGTAGGCTTCTTGCTAAAGCAGTTCTTTGGAGAACTATTAAAAAACAGCTTAAAGAATCTTCTGGACAGATTTGATGGGTTCTTTAGACACAAAGTGACAACTTGGGATTATTTTTCATAAGTCTTATTTAGAAAATATGCAAAATGATCGAACCAATTCAAAGGAGATATTTGAAATATTGGTACATTTTCATGATTTATCGAGAAGCCTTATTTTATGTGTAATACATTTTGATGCAGAAGTGATTTTCAAAATGTGGTCCTGTGGTGCTCTGTGGGTCTTCAAGGGGAATCCACAGGAAAACCAGACTGTCATGCGTGTGTTCTCATGTAAAAAGTGGAATAAGAAGGTGGTGTGGTGTTATCACTGATGTGGGGTTTCAGTCTGTCGACTGTGCCTCCCAGCCTGCAGCACACTCAAACAAAAACCCAGTGTAATAACACAACTCAGCACCAATCTGGTCCTTTAAAACACAAATTGAACTGGAAAGCTCATCAGTCTCTGCTGGTGTTTAAATCATCCTGAAACAACAGTTTGCCTCATCTTCCCTGCTGGCTGGATATTTCACAACAACAGTAGAGAAATGACACTTTTAGAGTAAAAAAACAACACACAAGCAGACATATTACAGTGTAACACAGGCTGTAATGCATGATGAAGTGTGGAGATGTTTGCACTGCTGCACAATGCAGGTTTTATGAGCTGAATTAGCAAAAACAACAAAAACACAGATTGTACTGCTACATAATGATTCTGCATGTTACCTTTTTAACAAATTGTATTAAAACAATAAAAGGAGATTTTAGGAAACAGATTAGATCATATTAACTAATAGAAAGGATGATAGAGTCCGTGTTAAAATACTATTTAAAGGGAGTTATTGAGTGTTTACTTACGCTTTCTGCACCGGCTTCTTCCGTTTCTTCACGGCGTACTGCGCCGCGCTCGGTAGCATGCTGAAGCTAGCGCACCAAAGTCCAGAAAAGTGTCTCAATCCCGGTATTTATCTACACGTAAGCAGGTCCGGACGTAGCTCGAACATACCCCGTAAAAACCTGTGATTAGTGCTGAAAACGGTAGAAATCCTTCCAGATTTTGGTCGTCTACAACAGAAGACGATCTTCTTTTAGGGTTTGTTGGTTTTCTTTCACTCCAACAAACCGCCTGAAGTTAGCTAACTCTCACAACTTGTCATATTTAAGTCGTTGAAGTGGTTCCGCTCCGGTTTCTGGTGGAAAATCCGTTTTAAATCAGATTAAAATGTCCTTGAAGGAGCTTTAAATCCGGACTGCGCGTCGCCTCCGTTGAGATTTGACAGAGAAGCTGCCACCGTCGCGCACTCCGGTCGTGGTCTGTGTGTGTGTACTGTATGTCACTGTAACGCGAGAGCAGAAGAAATTTAAGGTGGTACTGGGATCCTTCACCAGGAGATAAAGCTCAATTCAACCGGAAAGACCTTAAATAAAGTTTTATAAAAGTTATGGTTGTGCAATAAAGTTCAATTTTGAAAATCTGTACTTTCACAATAAAAACAATAATATTTCAAAAAATGTCTTCATATTTGCTTATTTATATGTAAAACTAACAATATTAATTAATTTAAAATATTATTTTAGATTTGCAAGTAGAAAGAAATAAAAAAATTATGCCATATCTTTAAAATTGTTATTTATATGAGGATAACATATCAATAAAAAATGTTGCACAAAAAGTTAATAAAATGTTCCACTGTGTAAGAATATATATGTTAAATATCCAGCTTTTTTTTGACAAGCAAATGAAAAAACTTTAAAGCGCTACAGTTTTAAATTAAAGCCCTAAAAATTACATTATGACACTTAAAGATAACAGGAAAAAATTGTACAAAACAAATAAAGTGTGACACATTTTCAACAACCTGTATTCAAATATTAATTACTGTGTTGCACCTCCTTATCCTTTCACGAAAAAAGTGTTGTTTTGACAATAAAATATTTTATATAAGACTATTTTTGGAGGTTTGTTACCCTTTTGCTTAAAAAAGCAGCATCTTCCTGGAGAATGACGTGGTCAGGATTTTTACTTTATTATGAGCTAAATGAAAGCTAATAAAATTTTAAAAAATTTCCAAGCATGCATGTTAATTTGTTCCAGCCTTCCATAGTCTGATCTGTTTTTTTTCACTACTTGCTTTTCTCCAGTGTCTCCAAGTGTTTTAATTAAAAGCAGTGGGACCACGTGGCTCGTTTTATTAATAGATGCTATCTCTGTCCTCTGCAGGACTTTTCCAGCTCAACTAACCTGAGAATCCCGATTCTTCACTGGGATAACCTCAAGTGTGTTTGCAGAGTCTTAAAGGTGAGAGGTTTTCTCAGCAAAGACATTTTCTTTGAATAAAAGCACAATAAGTCACTGTTACTGGAGACAGTCAGCAGGTGAAGGCTGACTTTTATCTCCTCTCTTTTTGCGCTGAGGTGTGTGTCCATATTTATTCAGTGTTTGGGGTTTTTGGTAGCCAGCCACTGAGTCCTCCCACGCTCAAGCTGGCTTTCATAGGGGATGTGAAGGATTCCTGTAAAGTTCATTGTTGCCAAAGTCAGCACCATCTATCAAGGTGTTTTTGTGGAGCGAACCCTGCTCCATCGAACTCTCTTTGCGTAAGTTTCAGGGTGAAACAAAAAAGAGAAGCCGACAATTCAGTGGTCAAAACATCTGTCGAACATGAAGTAAAAAGCGTTTTTATTTATTTGTGTTTTTTTTTGTTTGTGTGTGACTCAAGATTCTCCTCCTGACAGCTCAGGTTGTGTAACGCTACAGGCTTCCAAGACCATAAAACATAAAAACAAAGAAAGGCTCTGTCACGCTTCAGGATTCTAAACGTTCTGACGGAAACACTGAAAATGTGTGCTTCACATGCAAAAGAGCTTCATCAAAATCCAATTAGTGGACTCAGATTGACCTTCTGCAACAATGAAACTCAAATGCAAACTAATCCAAGATGGACTCTTCAGGCTGTGATGCAGAACAGATGTTTGTGAACATTTCTGCGACATGAAAACACATAAAACAAAACAATGAAAGTTAATGAAGCAGAAGCCACGTGCAGATCAGATTAATCGCTTTTATAAGCGAGCTGCAGGAGGTCATGGCCCGAATGACTCAACGAGGTACAAACAAGGTACGAGCCAGGTTAGCAAACAAAGAGAGGGGATAAACAGGTGGAATTAAACCAAAGGTCAGTCTGAGATTAGAGGTAGATGTATGGGTATGTGAGAATGTCACGTAGGACAGGTGACAACATGAGGAATTACCAGAACAAATGAATAAACAAACACAGTTAGGCTGTGGTGTTTAAACCAGGCTCAGTTGGTACTAAAGGGTCCAACGTGGGACAAAAACACACCACCACCACCATTAAACTACCAGAAGCCTGAATTCTAGCCCGACCATCTGAATGTTGCAGCTGAAATCTAGACTCATGAGATGAGGAAACATTTTCCAGTCTCTTCTGGTCCAGTTCTGGTGATCCTGTGTGAATTGTAACCTCAGCTTCATGTTCTTAGCTGACAAGAGTGACACCTGGTGTGGTTTTCTGCTGCTGGGGTCCATCTGGAGCAGCTGGTGTGTTTAAGAGATACTTTACTGCAGAACAGTCAGTGGTTATTTGAGCTTCTGTCGTCTTTCTGTCAACTAGAACCAGTCTGACCATTCTTGTTAAACCCTGGAGAAGGGTGTGGGTTCAAATCCCAATAGATCAGCAGTTTCTGACATACTCAGAGCAAATATGATGGCGGTAACTAGCCTAGAAATCTAGAAAAACCATAGTAGTAGCAAAAGATTTTGCTCTGCAAGTCGGTCTAGCCTCAGCAGGTCTACCATTGACCATCATTTTGCCGAAGCAAAGCTGTGGCTACAATGTAGCTCATTATCACTAGTGTGTGAATGTGTGTGTGCATGGGTGAGTGACTGTGTTATAAAGTTTCCTGGGGGGTTCTAGGACTCTAGAAGGCACTATATCAAATACAGGCCATTTACAATTTACCATTATTCAAAAAAGGACAGTCAGAGCATTTACATGTGCATCTAAGTCAATCTAAAGTAATAAACTGGGAGCCTTTATCCTAGTTTACATGTTTGTTAGAAAACTGAACTCTCAAACGAAGTCTGTTCCACTCCGGTACAGTAGGTGGCGACATGCACCCTTTCGTGTCACTATTCTTCTGGCTAGCTTATAGCAACACAAATAGTAAATAAACGCTGGCGGGAGTGAAGCAGACAAAGTTAAAACAGAATGTGCATAATGGCAGAAGGAATGGACAACAACGCTGCAGCACAGCTTATTTGGTACGTACTGTACTGTTTGGTGGTGTTACCTGTTAGAACCAGCTCAGTTCACCTTCAGCAAGACTAACGCGTTTACATGCATTTAAAAAAAAAAGACGTCTGCCCATTTAGGGCGATAGTTCGGTTTTCTGATGCGCATGTAAATGCACTGAGTGTATGGTGGACTGCCCTGTTGACTGATTTCCGTAGCGATGAATAAGTCACACTGTTTGTTGCTCTTATTGGTCCAAGTATTGTCCAGTTGCATGTTGAGACAGTTTGAAAAACAACCGTATATTCCACCCCTAAGGCTGAGCTCTGTCTATGGGTCATGGCCAGACTATATACTTACATATATACGATGGCTTGCCAGGCTGGGTGGTAACAGAAAAATTGCACCATTATATTGAGATGGAGTTCCTTAGGGATGTGTACTCAGTCCTTTGCTTTTGGCTCAGCTGACACATGACTGTGCAGCTAAAATCAGCACAAACCAGCTAATTAAATTAGCTGATGACGCCACAGCAGTAGGACTGATGATGATAAAACAGTTAATGAGTCAGAGTGGAGATGTCAATCTGTCACCTAACTTCAACAAAACTGAAGAGCTGAGGATGAATTTATGCATCTGATCATATTTGAACTTGAAAGTTGAAGTAAAACTTTAACTATACATCCAAAAAAGACCGATTTTATTATTTTCTTGATAAAAAAGTTAAAAAAGTTATTTTATTTAGGATTTTTTTTGTAAATAAACCAGTTTCTGAGGAAAAACTGTGTTGTTTAAACACCCAAATGGGATACTTGATCAGCACCCTTCCAAACCCCTTTTTTAAGAACAACAAAATGTTTTCTGTTCCTGCAGCTCTGCAGATGACTAGAATGATTTGTGGTGCTGAAAGCTTAATTTAATTGCTTCATTTTTGGAAATGCAAAATTAAACCAGACAGCTGTTGCTCTTAGAAACCCCCCTTTGCCTGTAATTAAAGTAAATAAAAGGTCTTTATAAAGAATGACTGAAGTTATTGGGCGACTGAATGAGTGTGAGGACACGTTTAGTGTTTTTCCTCTGATCAGAATTTGTCGGCTGGATTAAAAATCAGCCTGTTTCTCGTTGACGGGATCAACTGGGAGTCGTCTGGGAATCCACTGCCGTTTGTTTCTCATCATTAGTCGTCTCCGTGACTAAAAAGCAGCGTTTTATGCACTTTGGCAGCAACCAGAACCATAACTTTCCACTGAGCCACCACAGGCTGCTGCAGCGTTTTATAGCGACATGCTGAGGTGGCATTTACACAGCAGTAAAAGACCCAAAACTCTGAGAGCAGCTGAAGAACTTTCTCCTCCGTCGTGTTTTTAGCTGGTGACTATTTAGATGGATGGCATGAATAGACAAAAAATAAAAAACATAAAGATGGTAACCTTCTTCTAATAATGATTTTCAGAAAGAAAATCAGAAGTAATTCTCTTCAAAAAGATCTTGAGAGAGGTTTGCTAGTTTTGAAAAATAATCTTATTTTTATTCTGAATGAAATTTAAACAGGTATGATTATTTAAATACATGTCTATGTGTATTGTGGGGAAGTCAACATAATTATCTCTGTTTAAATAGTTTATTATTGGAAACTTGTGGGGTATTTAAAAAATTGTTTTTAACATTTCTACAAATTTAGTTCATTTCACCTGTTTTTCATGAGAAAAATCAGCTTTCAGGCCAGAGGTTCATAATTAGATAATCTTATGCTGACAAATGATGAAGTTATAGTTCTTCCAGTGTGCTCTGGGTGTGTGATGGATTTGAGCTTCAGGTATTGGAGCTCATTATCTGTACATTTTGCAGAGATGTAGCTGATTTTTAGTATGGCAGCCATATTGATTTGGTTTGACTTCAAAAGCTGAAGCTGTTAACTTCGTGGAAGTTAACTGAGTTGTAATTGTTGGAAAACAACAAGAGATTATGACATGAACCTCAAATTAAAGATCAAACCCCAAAATTTTGCAGCCTGCAGACATTTGCTAGCTGGGTGGGGCCAGGAATGAACCGTCAGGATCATCCATCTCAGCTTCAGCTGGAGAAACCCCGCCCATTTCTTCTCAGAGCCAATAAGATTCAAACAATCAATTTTGTTTTTCTGGACCTAAAAGGAACACAGAGCAGTTTCCTGCTCCTCCACCCAACTGGTTGAATGTGGAATTACAACTGTCGTTAACTCATTCCCTGCCAATGACGACTATAGTCGTCATTTCCCTTTTTTTATGGGGCGGGCGTCGGAGCGAGCCCCCGCACCATGAGAACAAACATCACATGTCTAAAGCGGATCTTCATCCATGTTTGTCCCACATCACGTGATCAGGAAGCAGAAAATCAATGGATTACGAGTTTGTTTTGGGTCGCTGCTGTGAAATAAACGATGCGCCGAACCAGAAATGCTTCTGCAGCAGCGCTTGGGCAACAGATTGTGAACGATCGGATAACGCTAGAAATACGGCGACTCTTCCTGATGTAAGAAGTGAGTCTACTCTTTCTTTTGGTAGTTTTGGCGTTTACATGATCATAGAGCACAATGTTCTGTGACTCTTCAAAAACCAGTAAAAACGCTCAAAAACGCTGGCAGTCAGGGGCTTTCTGATCAGAAAACGGCTGGCAGTTAATGAGTTAAAAACCCTGCAGCAGCCTGCTGTAGCTAGCACTAACAACGATCTAACACTAACATCAGCCAACTAATACTAAAATAAATCACAAAGGAAAAAGATCCACACTGTTGGACAAAAATATTATTACTTACAAATACAGTAGCAACAAAGCCAGGTCACCATCAGTCTCTGATTTTGTAGCCTCCTTTAGGCTCCAAAAACATTACTCTCTTACTTCCAGGCTCTGCCATGATGCCAACAGAAAAAAGCAAACTTCTTCTTTTTCTTCTCCTTGTGCTTTTTACTGACGATCAGCAAACTGAAAATGCTAATCGCTAGTTTTACAGCTAAAGCAGGTAAAGAGCGCCCCCTAGAACACCTACCCGCTCTACAAAACTATTAACTGCGGTTTCTGGCCAGCAGAGGGCTGCAAAGTGGTGTCAAATATAAAACTGGTCAAGTTTCTAACTCAACAATCACTGAGATCAATGTTAAAGCTCTAGCTTTAAGTTTAAAAAATATCTATTGTTACTTTAAAATGGGGATTTAAATATAATTAAATACTATTTTATTTTAAAGTAATATTTATGAAAATTGTTTGGGAACCAAATTTCTTTTCGCAATTTAATATTTATGTAAATATCACCTCGTACATGTGGCACAAATTTACCTCGTAGAAGTGCAAATGAACAGTTTATTTTTAAAATGCTCACTATTTTTATGTGTGAGGCCGCCATATTGGATTTTGAGGTCAAGCACCTCAGAGTTTGGGAAACATTAAAGCGCATTCCAGTTGACTTTTACAGCTGGGAACATGGAAATTACATTTTCAAGAAGGAATCGGCGAGAGAAAATGAAAACCACTGATCGAAGCAAAAAACATCAAATTCCGAGTCTGTAGTAGTGGAATTTTCTCAGCAGAGACCACTACTGGACAGGAGGAAAACTGCAGTGATTCATAAAATATTCTAATTTGTACATTTCCTCTCAAACAGGAAGAGCCATCACAGCTTTGGTAAGCTGTCCTCCACAAAATAACTGTAATTAAACTATTTTAATCACACCAGAGCATCAGCTGGCTCAGTAATCTGAATGTTCCAAACATTCCCAACCAGGAATGCAGCTGACTCTGGATCAGCTACTGTCTTAAACAACAGGGAGGTTTTAATTTTCTAAGATCTGCTCTTCATTAGAGCAAATCTCAAACTGGCTTCATAAAAAAAAACTTTTTGTGTGTTTGTTTTCCAACTTAATCCATTAAACACAAAACAGAAATTTGGTTTAAACTCTGAGACAAACTGATTCTGAGCTGATGTGACCTTTGAGTCTCCGCACCTGCAGAGGACGAGTCGTTTCCATGTCAGGTCAGTTTGCAAGAACTTGGACCTGCAGCTCATCTCAGGAGGAGACCCAGCATGCTGTTAGCTCCTGTTAGCAGCCGGCTGTCGACCTGCTTTGGTAAATTATTGGCAGATGTTGGCAAGTATGAAAAAGCGATTTTGAAGGAGGGCAGCTTAGTTGAATGTTTTTATTCGAGCTGAGAATCACTGGAGCTGGAGTCACGAGATTATCACCCAACAATGGGAGCATTTTTCTTAGATAAAAACACTTTCTGTTCATTTTATTAAATGTTTTAACCAGTTGACCCAAATGGGTAAATGTGATTATTTTTCCTGACTCAGTTCGAAATACAGAAACAGGAATTTCATTACAACTACAGGTGAAACTGTAAAAATTAGAATATGGTGCAAAAGTTCATTTTTTCAGTAATTCAATTTAAAAGGTGAAACTAATATATGAGCTAGACTCAGTAAAGCCAGATATTTCAAGCCTTTATTTGTTATAATTGTGATGATTATAGCTACAGCTGATGAAAACCCCACATTCAAAATCTCAGACAATTAGCCTTTCGCCGGCCCCGCCCCCCAGAACGGCTATTGTCCAATCACACATCATAGCAACCGTTACTATCCGACAACTCCAAGCAAAATGATGAAGCTAAGCCTAATTTACTACTAAGCATTAGCCTCGATAGTAGTCGTGTCTCCTTCGTTTCCCTTCAGAACCTCATCGAGCTCAACCAGCAAGCCAGCAAGCACGAGTGCTCCCCCCGCCCGCAGCTGGACGGAGGTCCGCCTCCCAGACTATCCAAGACCCTTTTAGATAAGACACACCGTGCCGGCAAATCAGCGTAATATTACCTCAACCGTGTGTCTTATAAACGCACATTAAGCCTATTTTTCGCAACAGCGGGTGGTGTCTAGCCTAGTGAACTAGACCAAATTCTTGCTTTGCAGAGTTTGGTCTAGGCACGCTTCATTGGAACCCTCGCAGCCCAAACCACTGCTGTGTCTATCCAATCACAACTCGCTATAGTTTTGGTTGGGCCAATCACAGCGCTCTATATTGTGGGCCAATCACAGAGCGGGAGTAGCCGATGACGTCAGCGCTGCGGCCGCGAACCCAAGCAACATGGCGGCAACGCCGGAGCCACGTTCTTTTGAAACGGCTTTGTCATCAACATTGGATTATTTAGACTCCAACGTGCGTAAGTCTGTCTGGTATACTTAGCGGCTTCTTATTTTTATCAAACAAAGTAGTGCAATGTCCCAGTACACCTGATATTCACATGTTTTTATACAAAAACGACAGAAATCATTGACGCCATTAGTGGGTCCCGCTTTTCCATCGCTGTGATTATGTCACGTTGTTCGTTACTCTGATTGGTCCTAGCGCTATCCAATTGCGTGCTGAC
Organism: Aphyosemion australe; assembly: GCA_006937985.1. Classification (NCBI taxonomy): domain Eukaryota; kingdom Metazoa; phylum Chordata; class Actinopteri; order Cyprinodontiformes; family Nothobranchiidae; genus Aphyosemion; species Aphyosemion australe. The sequence continues at coordinate 167,736 of SSNS01000594.1, forward strand.
ATTTTGAAAGACAACCGTAGATCCCGCCTCACGACTGAGAGCCGTCAATGGTTCGTGGCCAGACTATATATTCACATATATAGGATGGCTTGCCAGGCTAGGTGGTGTCATGATCACGTGATGAATTAATGCCGAGCTCTGGCCGGGAACTATATTGAAAATGAAAGTAAACACGGGCATAAAAAGTTACATTTTATAAACAGACTCAGCTGAGATGATAAACTGAGCGATGCAGAGCGCCGGGAGCTTTTCTCCGTTAGAGCTGCCTGCAGCTCAGATCATCTGACAGCTGACAGCTCACAGGGACACCGCGTCGCCGCCACCACTCCTCGGATCCACGCGTCCCTGGACGCCGGACCTTCTCCCAAACTCCAAACTCCTTGTTCCCTGCTACGCTTTGCTCAGTGGAGCCGACACTAATATGTCCCTCCACTGCATACTGTAACCCTTTTACCTCGATCTGGATGATATTGAGGAGGAATTGCTCAAAAAAAGTCGCTGACACGCATCTGTCTACTTCTTTCCATCGCGGAAATCTGCGGAGCTGCAGTATTTGATCCACTTATTGTCGGAGTTGGCAACAGTAACTAAGGGGGGCGGGGCTCGGCAAAAGGCTAATTAGAATATTGTGAAAAGGTTCAATATTCTAGACTCAATCAGCTAATGAATCCAGAACACCTGCAAAGAATTCCTGAGCCTTTAGATGGTCTTTCAGTCTAAGATGATTTACTGAAATAAATGGACTTTTGCACCATATTCTCATTTTTAGAGATGCACCTGTTTCATAGGTTTGTCTTTCATTCCTTGTTTAAGTAGGTTTTATTTTTGTAAGGTAAAAAAATGTAAGCTCTAACATGTATAAACATGAATATTTGATGTAAAGTCTGAGATTAAGAACTGGGTGAATGACATGAGACGTAAAAGTGTTTTTTATCTGATTTGGATTTGGAGACAAACTAATGGAAAAGATTTCAAACTGGTCTAGAGCTAACTGGTAGCTCCGACTCTTCCTCCTGGGTCTGATGCTCGAGGATCGTGAACTAGTTATGGGCTCGACACACGGGAGGAGACATCACCACTCCTCCATTAATTTTCGCGGGTCTCCCTCCTGCAAAGCGACACGCGAAAAACGTGCATGTGAAATTTTGCGTTCGTGCATGTGTCGACGTGCACAGGCGAGCCAGCGACGCGATTCCAGACAGTTGAAAAATTTCAACTTTTCATTGCTGTTGTTCGGACAAGGACCAATCAGCGGAGGTTTCATTGACCGACCAATGAGCGGACAGGATGCTTCTCAGTACATCTGCGGGCAAACATGGAGGATAAGTTAATACTTTTTGTGTCGAATTTCCCAGAGCTGGTTTTTGCCGCTGGCCGCTGCTGGATGTCACCTTCCATGTGTCCAGTTATCAAAGCGATAGCGATGAGTTTCGCTGCTCGCGGTCGTTTGTCGCCTCTCGTGTTTCGAGCCCATAAGATGGAGTTAACTCGCTAAGATCCTCCCACTGCAGCCAGGTTTCTGTTTAACAAAATAAATCAGTTATCAATAACCAAACTCCTCAAAAAGTCGTTGTTTCTAACCATAACTCCATTGTTTCCCAACATTAGACTCAAAATGTTTCTCTGCAAGCCCATGACCTACAAGGATCTGTGTTGTTTACTTTTATCATAATAAATGTGAATATCGAGCCCTTTTCTCAGGCCTCTTGAGCATCTGACTGTCGAATGGAAAAGTAGATGTGAAGAATCTCTTCCAGACCCGTTTTTAATCCGGTCTTAATGGAGCGCAGAAAATGAAAGAAACCGTGAAGATCTTTCAAGCTGCAGGAAGAAGCATGAAGGTGGTTGTAGATCAGAAGGAGAGGAGACCTGAAGCAGCCAAGAGAAAGCCTCAAAAAACAAGCCACCAGCTTTAGCTGATGTCAGCATCAGATACAATATAAAACTAGAAAAACTTCAGCGAAATGAACAAAATCTGTCTTTTTCTCCCTTTACCTGAGAGGCTGCTGTTTCTGCAGCTCATCATTGTCATGAAGCAGTTTATTAGTAATTTGTTTGTAGGAAGAGCTCTCAGACTGAGAGGCGCTGGTGAATATTGGACTACACTTTGATCTTCGTTCCATGCAAATCATCATCAGAAGCTATTCAAATCCTGTTGTCAGATCTTTTCGGTTGGAGGCTTCCCTGTTTCACTCACGTTTGATGAGCACAGTAAATAAACATTAATGGTGTTTCTTTAAAGATCTACTTTACTCATATTTTTAATACATGTGCAGAGGTCTCTAGCAGGAATGAATGCCTTGTAAGTTGTTCTCTGGGGAAACAAAGCTCTGGTGCACATGTTTCAGGAACTAGAAGTAAGCCACATCAGAACTGAGCTTCAGATGACAGGATTTGGAGTCTTAGTTCCTGATATTTGGATATCTCTCCTCTGATTGGCTAACAGCAACGTGACTCTACCACTGACTGTTTGTTCCGCAACGTTGATGTTTTATCTCCACTAATAACACAAGCCTGGAGGAGTTCTGTGTGGTGGAGTTGCTAATGCTAACGGTTAGCTTCTACTAGTCAAGACGTTCTCTGCTGTTTCCTGGATGCTAAACCAACAACAGCCTTCCCCGTCGCGAGCCAAGATGGGTGAGTCCATCAATGTTAAGTGACAGTGTGACGTAGATCTGTGTTCCACCGTCTATTTTCTATCAGAAGCTAATGCAGGAGATAGGTGGAGGAGACTATTTTCATGTTTAGCCTGCATGAAAAACTCAGAGTGGTTTTTCAATTAAGTTGATCTTCACAACACAGATATGCAACATTTGTTGTTAAAACCTCCAAAAGCATTAAAACCCCACAGATATTAAACAGAGAATGAAACTCAGATGTCCTGTTTTCTTTTTGACAACATTTCTTTTTTCACAATTATTATTATTTGCAGAACTTATGGCAACATGATAGTTATTGTGGGTCATTTGTGACCTTTTGTTTGATTCCTGTCATCACTGAAACGTGACAAGAACTAGGAACACACATGGAGCTATCAATCCTTGGTCATAATAAAACGATTGAAGTACATAAACCTGAACCAGTTTCTGTTCCTGTAAAACACACAAAGCTGTTCTGTAGTTGTAAATAATTCCATTTGTATGTTAAAAAGCAGCCTTCTGAACAGACTGTGCTCAGAGAAATAGAGTTTAAATCTTCCAGGAGTGATGAGCTAATGGCTAGCTGCTCTTTTAACCCTTTAACTGGCACATTAAACATGCATCAAACTACTAAAGTAAAATAATTCTAAAAACATACAAATGTTGAAAAGAAACCCTAAACATTGTTGCTTTACTTTATTGTTGGTTAGCATACGTTATTATTGATTTGTATTATATTGTTACCCTCACTGCCTGAAATTATTAAAAAAAAAAATTAAAAACTGAAAATATTTCAATATTGATTTTCTTGTGTGGAAATTAAAGGGTTAAAACTAGCAGCTAAATAAAACGTTTTGTTATTAATTGTATTATTTACACACATTTATAATCTGATTAAGACAAATCTATTTTTTGACAAATAAATTATCTGCTGAATCCGTGAAGTTGTTTGCATTAATCTTTTATGTCTGTTTTTATTTTTGTTGCTTTTTAAACTAAAGCAGGATTTGTGTGAGAAAACTGGCTTGTTTTGGGATTTTGTTCTTTGATGCACTTCTGGAATTCACGGTACAGATTTGTGAGATTTGCTCCGAGTCCGACAGAAACCAACCAAAACACGGGATCCGCTACCTAACGGTGAACAGAAAGCTTCTCGTCTCTCTCTCCTTCGTCTGAATTTGACTCAGAGCTACATGTTTGTCCTCCCACTTCATTCCTCAGATATCACACCCCCGCTTACTTCACCACCAATCAATATCAGAGCCGAGCCTTTCACGGGAGGAACTTTAGAGGCTTTATGCTGTATCCAGTTCAAAAATGTTGAAACAAAACCAGATGAGACAAGGGAACAAAAGCTGTTTTATTCCAACTGATCGGTTTGTTTTTAATCTCAAAACAAGCTGAAGATCAGAGGAAAGGTTTAACAGATAACCAGCTAACCGGGCGTGCTGGTAAATGTTTGGGTCTCCTCTCCAAACCTTGAAGTTTTCATGACTCACTCCTGACCATCATAAAAGCATCTGGGAAGTAAAACCCTGTGTTTTTGGGAAGTGATGAAATGAAATGTGATTCATGACTCCATGAGGAGAGAATAAAAACATACCAAGGTGCTGCGAAACCTTCAAGGCACCAGAGAGAAAACGGCTTTAATCAGACCGAATCCAACCTTTCTTGTTTAAATCACAGTTTTCATCTAAATTACTTGAAACACAAAACGTTTTACTGTTTTGTTTTCATTTTCCTCCAGTTGAAAGTCTTTAAATGCTGCTAACGTGAAAAAGTTCAAGTCGTTTTGATTCTTGTTGATAACTTATGACTCATTTAACTGTTTGGATCTAACACACAATACAAATACAAACTTGTGTAACCGTGGTCTGGGAAAAACTGGGATCAATTTTCTGTTATTTCTTTTCCTGAGATTAAAAACCCAACAAAATAAAAGCCTCTGCAACAGCTGGATTAATCACTTCAAAAGCTACTTGAAAATGAAACATTTGGCAAAAACATTTAATCTCTAGGACTTGAACGTGGGTTAAAAGTTGTAGATGGATTTTGAACAACCTCAGTTTGAAGAAACAGATTCATTCTGACTAATCAGGTCAAGGTTTTCGTGTGGTGGGTGTTGAGATGCAGACCCATAGGCAGGTGAGTGAAGCTCTGGGAGACAGCAAGATGCTTAAATTCTTTATTATGGTCAGGACTGGAGTGCAGAAACAACAGGAGTAGCCGATGACGGAGGCAGGAACAGGAAAGTAACAGACGAACCAACAACGCGCACAGGACAGCCAGGGTTTAAATACAGGAGGAGCAAGAAACACTAGTGAGCAGGCTAACGAGAGGCAGGTGTGACTAATCAAACACTAACAAGGGGAGACGAGACAAGACAACATGGGCTGGGAAGCAGAACCTGACAGTACCTACAAAGAACAACAAAGTGCAAGCAAAGGGGGGAGGGGCATAAAAGTTAATTCACAGTGTGACGTAGACCTGTCAAGATTTTCAAATCCTAGAGTTTCACCGTCTATTTTCTATCAGAAGCCAATGCAGGAGATAGGTGTAGGAGACTATTTTCATGTTCAGCCTGCATGACAAACTCAGAGTGACTGATTATAATCAGAAATAATCATTAAAAACAATGGTTTTTCAGTCAACCACACCTTTAAATCAAGCAACCCTCCACTTCTAGAACATTCTAGGATTCGTGCAGGTTTGAGCCTCACCCAAAATCCTAACCCAATTAAATAATCACCCAACGATGGGATAAAGGGATGAAAGTAAAGAATAAATATAGAAAAGCAACGTTTTTGGAGGATCTGTTTGAAGCCTTCTGCTGCTGAACTCATCCCAAACACTGTCCTGTTTGACCTGGACTGGATGACTCACTCTGGCAGGCAGGCCTGTCAGTGAACTACCCCACCCCCCGCCCTCTGAAAAACCACTCGGTCAGGTTCGTTCTCACGCAAACCTCCGAAACTCCTCGCCTCATCCGCCTGGCTCCAGGTCCAGAGCGCGCCGGTCCAGACTGTTTTTACTCCCGTTCCACCCACACAGAGCGGGCCTCGACCCGCCATCTGGGGTTGATTAGCACCCCCACTTCCCTACAACAACACACACACACTTTACACGACGTGATGACGGCTCAAACCCAGTTACCTCTTTGAAAACATCTCCCTTCTCTGTTTTTGCACCGTTTCCTATAATCGGAGTTGGCGCGGCGTTTTGTGCCGCTCCTCATTTCCTCACATGAACATAAGAAAGTGCAGAGTTAGCAAAGCGCTAAAAACATCATTAATGGAAACACTTAGAAATGAAACAGAATCAAACAAAAGCTCACTGTTGTTTCTGCGGACTCTGGATGGGGATATTCCCAAAAAGCAGGAAGCTCCTTAAGGAGAGCTGGGAGAAAACAGCTTCATGCAGAAATACTTTGTGGTTGATCAAACCAAACCTGTTTATTATAAACCTAAATGATGCTAAAGTACAAGTACACGAGGTGAGACGCGTGCTGGGTGGAGCCTAAAAGGTTAGCCATGATGACTCATCTGGCTGGATATGAAACTAATATTTCAATGTGACTCAAAGTGGGAATACTTTATCCGAATACCTTCAGGATTCTCAGAAACACAAAGATTTTTTGATTTCTTAATGATTTTTTTGGCATCAACATTCCTGGAGAGAACAAATCAACCTTTTTATTTGAATGGATCTTAATTTTCTCGTTTCCTGCAATTAATGTCAAAATAAGAGTGAAATAAACTAAAGATTTTTGGAATTTGAGTCCAAAAAAGTTTTATTTTCCAGCAATAAATCGAAACGCTTTTGTCATTATTAGTGTTATGAAAACAGAAAACCCTTTTTTAATTCCAAGGAAAGCTGCCACCGCTGCAACACTCCTGACAGAATCAACAACAGCTAAATAAATCCTGTGTTGCAGCAGATGGATTTCACAGCTCTTTAATGATCTGGTGGGAAAAAACCTTTCTTTCTTCTTCTGGAGAACGTGCAGCGTCGCTGTCGAGAAACAACGAGAGGAGCTCACAGCCAGTTTCATCTCTCAGATTTCTTTCCCTGAAACAACCTGGGCTCATTTGTTGTTTTTGGCTGAAGTGAATCTGTTGTTGCCGTTAACACTCATCAGCACTCAAACTGATTTGACAAACAAGTTTCAAAAGTGAAATTTCCCTCAGAAGAGCTCAGAGGAACGAACTTTGACAGAAGTGGTTTGAGATGGAAAAACCTGACAAAGATGCGATTTCACAAAAAGTTGCATAAAGGAATGAGTCTCTATTTACTAGTGATGGGACGAGCAATACTGATGCATCGGCGCATGTATCTAGCTCATGGAGCGAGACCTCGGGTGTTGTTCAATATCAAGGAACCTAGCCTTGATGCCTTGGTCCTGCCCCGGTTGCCTAGGAGATACGTCATCAGGAACCGCCAAGGCCTGTTCCAATTGGTTCCAATGTTCATGTGCTTCCGAGGTGTCTGTCCTCTGTTTGTTAGCCGTTTAGCTAACTGACCAAGGATACATGCGAGGTGCCTTGTTGCCTTCTCTTGGTCAAAAATTTCCCAGAATGCAGCGCTGTATTTTCAAACAGATGTGATCAGGAGCCGGCAGCAGCTACTTCAGGGGCAAATTTCCAGTTTAAATGTAAGTCAACTAATTGTAGCTATCGGGCTTATATGTAAAATTCTTATTCAAATCCAAAGCAGTTATCTATGGTTGGTTAGTAGTTGCAGCTACGGTGGCTAGCAGGTAACTCGCTTACACTTTTGATTTAACCAATTTAAACACAATTATAAAAATAAAAGGCTCGATATACATCTATATTGAAACTTAAAATTCTCCTCCCTGGAGCCTCCCTGGTAAGGTCTATTCAGGGGTTCTGGAGAGGAGGGTCCGTCAGATAGTTGAACCTCAGATCCAGGAGGAGCAATGTGGTTTTCGTCCTGGTCGTGGAACACTGGACCAGCTCTATACCCTTGGGGGGGTTCTGGAGGGTGCGTGGGAGTTCGCCCAACCAATCTACATGTGTTTTGTGGATTTGGAGAAGGCGTTCGACCGCGTCCCTCGGGGGGCCCTGTGGGGGGTACTCTGGGAGTATGGGGTACCAGGCCCCTTGATACGGGCTGTTAGGTCCCTGTACGACCAGTGTCAGAGCTTGGTCCGCATTGCCGGCAGTAAGTCGGGCTTGTTCCCGGTGAGAGTTGGACTCCGCCAAGGCTGCCCTTTGTCACCGATTCTGTTCATAACTTTTATGGACAGGATTTCTAGGTGCAGCCAAGGTTGTGAGGGGATCCGTTTTGGTGGCCTAAGGATCAGGTCTCTGCTTTTTGCAGATGATGTGGTCCTTTTGGCTTTGTCAGACTGTGATCCCCGGCTTTCGCTGGAGCAGTTTACAGCCGAGTGTGAAGCAGCTGGGATGAGAATCAGCTCCTCTAAATCCAAGACCATGGTCTTGAGTCGGAAAAGGGAAGAATGCCTTCTCCAGGTCAGGGACGAGGTCCTGCCCCAAATGGAGGAGTTTAATGGTGCGTTCGATTTACCTCGGAAGTCGGAACTCGGAACTAGGAATGACATCACACCCGAGTTAACAGCGTTCTGGTTTCCGTAGTCGGAGAAGTTGGAATTCCAATTATTCAGTTTAACTTTTTTATTTTTATTTTATTTTTTTTTTTACATTTTTTTCAGGTCAAATAGGTAAAAAACAAACACGAATGATGGACTGTTGGTGCGTTCGATTTGTCTGTTTATTTTACAAGACACACATATAAGAGTGTGTTTGAAATAAAAGTTACATGTAGCGCTTGCATCTCTAATTTGAACAAACTAAAAGTTTTGTTTATTAGTCGTATGTGTTCGTTAAAAGCTACCTAAACAGCAGTTTTCGAGGGCGCTGCCATCTTGGATTTCGAGGTCGGAGTTCTGAAAAACTTCAGAGTTTCCGACTGGGAGTTCCGACTTTGCGGGGCATTTTATTTGATTTTTCCTACTCGGAAGTCGGGATTTCCGAGGACAAATCGAACGCACCATAAGTTTCTCGGGGTCTTGTTCACGAGTGAGGGAAGGGTGGAGCGTGAGATCGATAGGCGGATTGGTGCTGCATCTGCAGTGATGCAGGCGTTGTACCGGTCTGTCGTGGTGAAGAGAGAGCTGAGCCGGAAGGCAAAGCTCTCGATTTACTGGTCGATCTACGTTCCTACCCTCACCTATGGTCACGAGCTTTGGGTAGTGACCGAAAGAACGAGATCGCGGATACAAGCGGCTGAAATGAGTTTTCTCCGCAGGGTGTCTGGGCTCTCCCTTAGAGATAGGGTGAGAAGCTTGGTCATCTGGGAGGGGCTCGGAGTAGACCCGCTGCTCCTCCACATCGAGGAGTCCACGTTGACTGCAGCCAGAGCCTGGATGATGCATACGTAACAAACAGCAGTGAAGATGAGAGGGATGAAGAAAAAGACAGAGGAGCAGATGGGAAAGAAGTAGAGATAGTAAGCCTGGAGCTTCTCCACATCCTGCACGTCAAGGCAGGTGGTGATTCCCAGGTCTGATAGGTAGATGGTCTGATCTGAGATCAGATAGGGGAAGACTCCTCTCAGAGACAAGAGCCACATGGCAGCACAGACAGCTGCAGCTGTCTGGGGGCTGTACCATGTCAGGGCCTTCATGGAGTAAACCAAAGCCATGGAAATGGTCCACACCGATGCACATGATGAGCAGCATGGAGCAGTACATGTTGCAGTGGGACATATCTGATGAACAAACATCACCATGGCAATGAGGTTGAGGGGCACACTGATGATGAAGACAAGGGTGTAAAACGGTTGGGATGAGAGCTGTTGCTAGGTGACCCTAAAGGAACTCTTTGGTTTCCTCTGATGTCAGTAGGGAGTCTCGCTACTAGGTCTGCCTGCAATGATGTTTATGATCCAGCAGGTGTCAGTAGACCAACATAGTGACACAGTGTTAACACAGTATCAGTTTGGGTAATGTGCTGGAAGGCTTCACGAGGCCTCATCCACCCATCACTACTAGAGGGACTCCCTGAACGTCTCCAGATTGTTTTTATTTGTGGATCTGGAAGCTTTGCGCTAAACACCGTTAGCTTTGAGATGTACATTTTTGATCATCCACACAAAGATGTGTTAGATGGTCTAAAGTATATCACCGACTTTAATCTCAGGAAAAAGTTAGATCCGATCTTAGAGTTCTGACTTATTTCTCAGAATTATCATATTATTTTCAAAACTCTGAGGGGGAGAAAGGACCTATACCAGTGGTCCCATGTTCTTCCTTGGGTATTTCTCAAAATTATGAATAGCTGTTTTTCAAAAGTTCCTTGTGGCCCTAAAATAGTTTTATTCTGATGGAATGAGGGAGAAAAACATCTCTTTAGATTCAAATGGTTGCAAACCCTTGCCCTAATTACCATCGATTGCATGAAAACACAATCAGTACTTTAGAATTTGGCTTTAGAGAGTAAGGGTTTTCTCGCCCTCTGGTGGAGACATGCTGTCACTACAGCCTTCATAGAGCTAAACAGGATGCAACTTGCAGCCTGACTTCTTAAATCCTGAAATACACAAGCACAAAAGTTTTTGATGTATTATGAATAAAGCCCTAAAAAACTTGATTCTAATATTTTTGGTTTTATTTAGGCTTATTGTCTGAATTTTAGTTTTTTAAAGCAGCAAGACACATTTAAAATGTTTGAGCTTTTATTCTGTTGATTCAGAATTAAATGTGTTAAAAATGATGAATGCATTTAAATATGAATACATAAACTGATTAAACAAATTAACAAATAAACTAATAAACCTTTCGTTGATTTATAATGAATGCTTATCATTTATCTGAGTTATCTAAGATACATTAAATAGCTCAAAGTGATGAAAATGGCTTCTTTCTTGAAAAGAAAATTCTAGATTCTTGCTGGAAATCAAACAGATCAACTGGAAGACAGCTCCTACCCATCCCCCAACAAAAATTAAAAAAATTAAATTTAGTTTTTTACATTTGTCTTGATTCATCTGTGGAGAAATTGATAAAAGTTCTCATTCTGAAGGAACTTAGTCCTCTTTGTTGGCATTCAGAGGTTCTTTAGCTTGGAGCGCCACATCAGAACCGACAGACTCATCATCGTTGTTGTCAACGTCATCATCGTCATCCGTCTCATTGGTCACATATGAGCCTTTCTGCCTGGACAGACACCAGAGTAGAACTGTGATAATGCAAAGAAAGACAAGCAGCACCCCGGTGATGATTCCTGAGGGGCAGAGAAAGAATATCAGCACGTTAAAAAAAGCTCTGGCACTGCTGTTTCAGGAAGCAGAAGTTATTGGCAGGATTTGGAGTCTTGCTCATTATTCATAATATTCTGACATCTCGCCTCTGATTGGCTAACAGCAACACGACTCTTCCACTGCCTCCATTTGCTCTGCAACCTTGATGTGTTATCTTTAGAAATAACGCAAGCCTGAAGGAGTTCTGCAATGTTGTGGAGTTGCTAATGCTAATGATTAGCTTCTAAATACTGAAACGTGCTCTGCTCTCTCCTGGCTGGAGAAATCAACACAGCCTTCCCCATTGCTAGCCAAGATGGGTGCGTCCATGAATGCTAATTTAAAGAGTGATGTTCTGATTATCTATTTTATTTTGGTGGCTAATGCAGGAAATAGGGGTAGAAGACCATTTTTGGTTCAGCATGCATGTTAAACTCAGAGTGACTGATAGTGCAGTATTTCAAAATAAACATGTAAAAAATTGTTTCTCAGTGAACTTGCTCTTTACAAGGAAAGGCTCCTCCCACTCCCTCTCTGCTGTGCTTCAGCAGGCTCCTCCCACTCCCTCTCTACTCTTTTCTCAGCACTTCAATTTGCCACAGAGAAGTAATTCAAAAAAAAAAAACATATGTACATCGTGTGATTGAAAAGCTGATCTTTTAGGTCGTTTGTTGGTAGACAAATGAAATTAAAGTTCTTTAGAGAACACAAACACACACACCAAAATCTGAGACAACAGACAAAATGTTTAGTTCTCACCTCCAATAAGAGCTGCTAAATCTTCAGTGCTGTTGTAGATGTCTGTGAAATAGAAAAGATTGAGGTATTTAAGAGTCTTATGTAATTACACTCCTCCATGTGTTGTTGGTGAAATATTTTCTTTTTTTTGTGACAAATTAATTTTTGTGGATGAAAACAAAACAAAAAAAGATACTTCTATAAAAATGAAATTATGACAAATATTGATCAACATTTTTGTTAACAAATAAAAGATGAAAACGAGAATTGACAGTAAAGAAAATCTAATCAGAAAACGGGAACGATGGGAGAAACAGACAAAAGAACCAATTAGCAAATGGAACAGGCGGGACTAGACGAAAAAAGAACCCATCAGAGTCCGGAGCTGGCCGTCGTTTGAACATCAGACATCATATATTGATGTCTATGCTGGTAACAGCTGAACAATTTATGTCTAAAAGGAGAAAATGTCCACGGAGCATTAAATGTGACAATCTGAAAAGATTTTTCTTGGTGAGTACACATCTGGGGTTTCCCCTGGTTTCAAAAGTGTTACGTGGTTGCAGCGAGCGTTGGCTGCAGCGGGTAAGGGCAGGGGGAGTGTTTTGCCTCAGCTGAATCACTGAACTGAAATCACTGAGCCGCAAATCTGGTTGTTTTATCCTTTTTCTTTCGTGGCGCTGCTACAACCGATATTATTAGTGGTGTTTTTGTGAGAAAAAACATTCAGGCACCCCAGAAATTTGTTCAGGCAGCCCAGCTTAGTAAAATTTCTCATTTCCTCTTGTCATGTTTACAAAATTACTGCACATTACACAGATTTGTTTACTTTATTAATATTGAGAGACACAATTTCAAGCTGTCAATGTGCATTTTGGTATTTTCCAATAATTGTTGTTATTGTTGTTAACAAATATAAATATTGAGTTTTATTGATCCAAATTCTTTCATGTGGCCTTTAAGAGTGCGGTTGTTAAGCCACTATTGACAAAACCTGGCCTGGATCACACTGACCTTGCTAACTTCTGCCCAAACCTCTGCCCAAACTTCCTTTTTTATCCAAAGTTATTAAGAAAGTGGTTCACATTCAACTGTCACTTTCTGGAGGATTACTGCCTCCTTGACCATTTCCAATCTGGTGTCAGGCCATACCATAGCACAGAATCTGCCCATGTTCGTGTGCTAAACAATATTCTGGTAGCAACTGATGCTGGTTCCTATGTCCTGCTGTTACTCTTAGACCTCTCAGCTGCTTTCGACACAGTAGACCAGGGATCTCCAACTCCAGTCCTCGAGAGCTAGGTTTCGATCATACCTGTCAGAAGATTTAGCGTCCACATAGATGACTGTTCCTCTCCCTCTGTGCCACTCCCCTGGGGAGTGCCTCAAGGTTCAATTCTGGGGCCACTCATCTTCTCAATCTACTTGGGACCACTGGGAATGTTCTTAAAAAGCTTGGAATGATTTACCACCTCTACGCAGATGACTGTCAGTCTTATGTGAAATTAGATACTCCACTCGCCTACTCATAGACAGCCTCTCTGAAGTCAAAAGCTGGCTTACTGCTAACTTCCTATGCCTCAACGACAACAATTTGTCCATTACCTCGCAAATTAATGCCACAGTCAAGTCCTGTTTCTTCTAACTGTGCCGTATTACTTAATTAAAGGGGTCAGCACCTATAATGCCGTGGATATCTACATCCTATTATAGTCTTTTAGACCATTAAACTAAATTGTATTGGAAAAATAAATAAAAAATGTGATTGTCTAATCCTTTATTGTGAAGGGCATATTTTCTCGCGAGATCACACGCGATATTTCGGCTGTCTCGGACGCGCGCGGGACTGAGGAGCGCGTTCATTGGTGGAAGGAAGCAGGAAGCAGGACGCGGCTTCAGTGTCTTGCTCCAAAACAACAAAAGTTATAACTGAACCTGACCTGGCGGTGACCTACGGGATCTAACCGTGTATTTACGAGCCCGGGCCTCGCCTCGTGTGTAATGGCGTCCTCCTTTGTTGTTGAGTTGGGAAAGAAGCAAGCTCATCCAGGCATCGGCTCTTATGCTGTTGTGAAGCTGGAATACACAAACCGATCGGAGTTTTGTTTCCCGTAACACGGATTATAACACGAGTCGTCAACGGTAAGACATAATTTATGCGTTTCACGTTATGAAATGAGCTTTGTTGTGCTGGTTTGTTCACTGCTGGTTCATATTTGTTTATATTAGACCGTTGTGCCGGCATATACGGCCAGAACTCAAGTTCTCGTGTTGGAGTGCGCATGCTCGTGGGGTGCATGTGAGCTGGTTGAAGAAGGCAAGATTAAACAAACGCGTCAATGTTAAATATCGACTTCTCAGCCAGTGAAAAATCATTAGGAAGCCATTATAGACATTTTTTTAAGTGGAAAAGTGAAGATTTCAGGTGATGACCCCTTTAAAGTCCTAAGTCAAGAGACCTCACCTGGAGTCTGTTATTCATGCTATCACCTCACGATTGGATTACGCCAACTCAGTTCTCATTGGTGTCAATATCTCCTCCATTGAGCATCTCCAGAAAGTGCAGAATGCCGCAGCTAGATTCCTTACAAACACTTCCAGACGCTGTTACATTACTCCCATCCTCGCCTGATTACACTGGTAACTGTACAGTACCAGATTCAGTTTAAGGTCTTATCTTATGTTTATAAAGCCCTGAATGGTCCAACGCCCTCTTACCTCTCTGAATTGCTCATACTCTACGTTCTTTCCAGATCTCTAAGATTAAAGATTAAAGTCCCACTAGTAGTCCCACACACTGGTGTGTGGTGAAATGTGTTCTCTGCATTTGACCTATCCCCTGGGGAGCAGTGAGCTGCAGACACGGCCGCACTCGGGAAAGTTTTGGTGGTTTAACCCTCTAATTGAACCCCTTAATGCTGAATGTCAAGCAGGGAGGCATTGGGTCCCATTTTTAAAGTCTTTGGTATGACCTGACTGTGGATTTGAACCCACAATCTCCCAGTGTCAGGGTGGACAGTGGACACTAACACCACTAGGCGACTGAGCTGGTTAAGAACTGCCTCCGCATCGGGGAATCTAACCCCAGTCGCTCGCGTGAAAGGCATGGATACTCACCACTATACTAAGGTCGGCAGATCACCTTCTCCTGCGCATCCCGAAGATGCATTACATATCTCATTTGCTGCCATCGAACTCTGGAATACACTCCCCCTTCATGTACGACTAGCCCTGTCGCTAGGTCAGTTTAAGATGGTGTTGAAGGCCTAATTTTTTCTTTTAGCTTTTGGTCAGTGACCTGGTTTTACTATCTTTTAGACCTGCCGCCATTTGTGTTTTACTCTGTGTTGCTTTTCCTGCTCACATTTCATAATTTTTATAAGTTCCACTATTGTCGTGATTCTTTTAACCTAATTCTATGTCATTTTGTTGACTGTTGTAGTCTTTTTACTATGGAGCGTCCTTGCTCCTTACTGTACAGCACTTTGGTCAGCTGTCATGCTGTTTTTAAATGTGCTTTATAAATAAACATAGTATGGTATGGCAAAGTGTGAAATGCAAATTTTTCATATTTCTTTACAGTTTTAAATAGGTGCAATTGCTATTTTCTTTACAGAAATTGAAAATGATTGCATTAGTAGAAATGTTCATATATTTTAGTCGACTAAAATAAGACTAAAATTAAAATAAATTGGACGACTAAATCATAATTAAAGTAAATAAAATTAATTAAAATAAATAAGATTAAGACCAAAACTAAATTACAATTTCTTGTCAAAATTAACACTGCCGTCTAATAATGTGGATTACGCATGATTTATAAATTAAGCTGTTTTTAAAGAGAAAACTTTGATGCAATGAATAGTTTCACAGGTTTTGTTTGATTTTGCAGATTTTTCTTTGAATTTTTTACTCATTTAAAATAAAACAATATTATAAGAATATTAGAAATAAACAAGTGAAAAACATAAATACATGTGCTGAGAAAAATAATCATTATAGCTTTATCATAATACCTAAATATATTTAAAAAAAATTTTTATTTTTTTTTACAAATTGTTCTTCAACTTTGGCAAAATCATGGCCCCATAGCTTTTAAAAATTGGTTCTTTAATCCCATAAAGGTTGAAAGTTGTAGAAAAAGACATGTCACATGTTGATTGTTTCCGTTTTCTTGTTCTGTGTTGTTGCGTTACACAATAACTGTGTGTTTAATTCTGTATAAAGTTAATTTCTCTGGGACAGATCTGTTTATAGCTCTTATTGGTCCCGTCCGGCTCTGCTGTGGAAACCGGCTGGTTTCAGTTTTTGCACTCTTATCTCCACAGTAACACTCCCCCTCCCTGAGGTGTCACACTGATAAGACACTCCCTGCTGCAAAACACATACAACTTGAACAGTTCTGCAAGAGGTTCAGTAATGAAATCCTGCAGACCGTTTATCTGCATCCCAAAGTCTGGTTACATCCACCACCAAGAAGTGGAAAAATGTCCTCAAGTTTCATATTTCAGGCTAAGCTGATTATTTTATTGAAACAAAGTTGATTTAGGTGACTAGTCTGACATTTTTATCATATTTAGGGCTTTTTCTGACATTTGTGCTCCATAACCAGAAACAATAAGCTCAAGGTGAACAGGAAAGTGAAATCAGAAAAAAAAACAGAACATCACAACCTAATTTGTGCTACACAAACAATGTTTAGCTTGGCATAAATTCATCAGTTCATTTAGCATAAAAACATAAAATATTGTAGCATAAAATTAAAGTAGTTAGCTTAGTTTAAAAAGTAGATTTTAAACACAAAACTGTTTTCCTTTCAAATTAAAAGCACTCAGATTTTTCATGAAAACAAATAATTACAGTTGGAAGATGTTAAAAATGAGAAAGATGATTATTGAACTCAAATTCTGTGAAAAGAAAAAGTATTTTCTCTGTCTTATTCATGGTATTTTTGTATGTAGATACTGAGACATATTTATTTGTCAGTGTCATTTTCTGCATTTAAAAATGTTTTTGTTTTTTATTCACAAATAACACTAGCTTTAGCTTTCAGAGTCAAATTTCCTTGTTGTTAGTGAAGCTGTTGGGTGATTTTAATATGAAAAGGATGTTCATGTGGTTTTTAACCTTTATTAAGCTTACCATTAAAATCAACTCAGTTTTTGGGACACGTGCAGCAACTCATCAGTTGATCTTTTTTATAATAAATGTAATCTGTAATACAAATGTGATCTTTTCTCAGTAAATGAAAGGTGTTGAACACTCATTTAATCAATACATTTGCTGAAGTCTCTAGTAGGAATGAATGCCTTGTAAGTTGTACTCAGGGGAAAAAAAGCTCCGGTGCATCAAGAAGTACAAGGCCCAATCCCAATAATCGCACTGTGCCCTACACCCTTCTATGAAGTGCACTTAGAGGAGGTGTGCAGTAAGGCTTCGAGTGCGTATACACAAGTGTGCTGAATTGGGACAGGGAGCATTGCGTCATCAACCACGACACATGCCTGCATTCTGGTCACTGTTTGTGCTACTTTTCAAAAAATCTTTATTTACAACTTTCAAACAAAGAATTATTTGACTAAATTTAAATTCATTGCTGTCCACATTAAGTCTTAGTACTGAAAAATAAATGAAAAATAAATTATTTTAACCTAAGAGTACTGGTATTGGGCCAAAGTCAGACGGCAGGTTTTGGACTCTAATTTCCTGATATTTGGACATCTCTCCTCTGATTGGCTAACAGCAACACGACTCTACCACTGACTGTTTGCTCAGCAACGTTGATGTTTTATCTCCACAAATAACACAAGCCTGGAGGAGTTCTGCTGTGTGGTGGAGTTGCTAATGCTAACGGTTAGCTTCTACTAGCAGAGACGTTCTCTGCTGTTTCCTGGACGCTAAACCAACAACAGCCTTCCACCGTCGTGAGTCAAGATGGGTGAGTCCATGAATGTTAAGTGACAGTGTGACGTAGATCTGTCAGGATTTTCTAATCCTAGAGTTTCACTGTCTATTTTCTATTAGAAGCTAATGCAGGAGATAGGTGTAGGAGACTATTTTCATGTTCAGCCTGCATGAAAAATTCAGAGTGACCAATTCTAACCAGAAATAATCATGTTTTTTTAGGTGTTCCACGCCTTTAAACAGGTTACTGTGATTTCAGGTCGCCTTACTGACATGTTCTTTAAAAGAAGCCACGACTTTGTGAGGAACAAGAACTCACCTTTCTTCCCAATCCTTGTCACCAGGTCGGAAAACGTTGGGAAAGTTTCTGTTGCTGTTTGAGTTGCAGGAGCAGGAGTTGTGAAAACGTCCATGTTGACTTCAACCTAATTCAATCTGTCAGAGACAAAAAGCAAAAGTTGTAAGAATTTCTTCTCTGGAAACAAAAGAGGAATGTTTCAGCTGATTCTCTATCAAAGCTGCCTCAAAGAAACCAAAAGTCAATTTCTTGCAAAATTCTTATTTGTGCCAAAAGTCACAGAACAATCCAGTCTTTTGCAGAAGTTCTGAGATTGAGTTTTTCGTCGCAGACTGGAGGGATTGACACTAGATTGTTTTGTTGGTCACAATGAGAGTCACGCTTCGTGAAACTCCGTCAGACAGCTGCAGAACATCAGGACAAAAACACAAACAAATGAGCCTGAAACCAGCTTTTATTTTGTTAAACTGCATTATTACAGTTTATTATTTTACACCTTTATAACTCTTGATTTTATGATTTTGTTTTTAAAATGAAACCACATGCTGTTTATAATAACTTTTTATAAAAGAAAGAAGGTTTTGCAACAAATTTAACATTTTTGCAGCAGAAAACTATTTAAGAGAAAATGAAGTGACAAGAAGATAAAACTTACGAGTTCACAGGCTGCAGCTTTTCTGGTCTCCAGGAAGAAGAAACAGCAGAAAGTGTGCTGGAAGACAGTCAAACTGATGGGTGTGGCGTTAGTCCCCAGGGTTCAGATCTGTTCTTCCAACAGCCAATCAGAGAGCTGACCCCGCCCACATGATGTCTGAAAATGTGCAGCTGTGATGCTTCTCCCAGGATGTGTTGTGTTTTAATCCCAATTTGCTCATTAATCTGGATCCTCCTCCTCTCATGTTTGTTTCTCCTCCTGAAGGATGAATGTGTACAGCATAAAGGCAGCTGCTTTTGAAGAATTATTTGCAACTTTTCTACACATTTTAGAATAAAAATGTCACTTTTTCAAGTTTTATTTTCAACTTCCTGTGTTATTTTGATTCCTGCTTTTATTGTGGTAAATGTTTATCCATGCCGTTTCTACATAGTTTAATAAAACGTAAACATAATTCTGTTCCTATTTCTCTTCATAATTCATATTTAGGCCTATGTGCAGTTTCACATCAAATCTCTAAAATGTCCAGCAGGGGGTGCTGTAGTTCCACATGAGTTTTGTTCTACACACACACACACACACACACACACACACACACACACACACACACACACACACACACACACACACATATATATATATATATATATATATATATATATATATATATATATATATATATATATAAACATGCCAATTAAGTTTACTTAAATGTATTTTTTAATCTTCATACATTTTTTTAAATGTTATGCTGGGAGGTTATTACTATTCATGCAGGGCAGCAAATTATCATTCCTGTTTTTATTTTATTTTATAAATATTTCTATAAAACAAAAATAATAAACAAATGTTTGTAAAAATGTAAAAAAAAAATCAATCTAAGAATAAAAAATACCATGACATAAAACTAGGTTTATTGTGTTAAAGTTAAAAATTAGAACAAAATTAAAATAAAAACCTAACAAAATGATTAAAAAAAGACAATTTGATTTTTTCATTAGATTTAATTTCACCAACATTCAAACAAACATCTACAGAGAAACTTTCTCATCCATTGTTTTTATTTTCAAAATTTTTGAAAACTAAAACAGAAATAAACCTGCAGCAAAAACAAACTAAAACTACAAAATAAAGTTAAAGAAAACTTCTGCTAAAGCTTCTTAGTCATTAAAAGACAAGTTTGTTAAACATTTTTAACAATAAAACATGAAATAACAGAAACTTTAAACCAAACTTTGTTTATTTGGACAAAACCGTGTTTAAATCTATTAAATAAAAAATAAACATCATGAAATTAGCTGGAAATGATGAAAAAACATTATTTAAGAGAACAATAGCGTTGCTTGATTCTTTTACCATAAGTGTTTCAAACTGGGATTTAATAAACAAGAGAGAGAAAATATCTAAATCAAATCCACCCAAATCAAAACAAACACACCTTTTGAATACATTTCCTTTGAGTTGAGTTTTCTAATATCTTATAACCAAAATCAGACATTTTAGAAAATTGATCATTTTTTACAATTTGTCCAAAATGCTTTTTTCCAAACATTCAGAAACAGGACAAAATAATACTTGTTATTCATCATTTTTATTTAATACCATCATCAAATATAAGGAGTAAAGCGTCTAGAATAGCTGAGTCTAAACCAGGTTAACCAGATCTAAACTAGCTCTAGGTGAGGCTACCTCTGGTCTGGACTAGTCTAACGTCTCCACGGTTTCTGCTTCCCTTTTGTCTCCGTGTCCTCATTCGTCCTCATGTTCAAAGAACTCATGGCAACAGGCGGTAACCACGGAGACGAATGTCATGAACTCCTGGAAGTTGCACTCGGAGTCTCCGTCGGTGTCCAGACTCTCCATCAGGCTGTCCAGGGTGGACTGGTCCTTCACATGCTGCAGAGAAACACAGGTTTATAGATGATCCAGCATTCTCATCATGACCTTTGACCCGAACTCTCTCACCGCCATCAGATCCGGCAGCTCGTCATGAAGCAGGTCCTTCAGCTCGCTCTTCTTCAGCTTGTGCTTGTCTCCTTCTCTCTCGGAGTACTTCTGGAACACGGCGATGATGGTCGCCATGGCGTTCTCCAGGTCGCTCATCGTCTCCTGCTTCTGATGTTTTCAGCTTCAGGGACGAAAGACGAACGTGTAAAATCCTCCGTGTCCATAATTAGACACGACAATGACGTCCAACACAACAAGACATTATGATGTCATACAGATGTGATACGAATGGACACATGATGCAGGGCATCATATGTGTGGAACATACATGATCATTTACACAAAGCTGTGGTGACGTTAATGTGAAACAGCTGATGGGATAAAGCCTCCATCATGTTCTCCTCAATAAATTAGAAGTAAAAGACGGATAAATAATGAACAATCTATGACTCATCAGCAAACAGCTGTGCAGCCAGCAACATCCCATAAGTAAAAGTGTGTGTGGTAGTGATAAACTCACCGTTGGTGTGTGTGTTCCAGCAGAGCGTGTGTGTCCACAGACGTCAGGCTGCAGGTTTTATACTGCAGCAGCCTGGTGGAGCCTGGAGGAGCAGATCTGAGGTCAGCCATCCTGTCGGTCAAACCGCTGACCAATAAGGCGGGACCACCCCCCCTCACTCCACCGGGCCGCTGCTCAGAACCGGGATCTCTGATCTCGGATCAGAGCAGGAACTAAACTTTTGTGTCACTTTTTTAAAACTTAAAAGTTTTTCTTGATTTTTTTTTATATCATTTGTGGTTAAAGTTTCTCTGATTCCAAAAGAAATAGTTGCTTTTAGCTAAAACTCCAGAAACGTCATTTGGAACGCTCCAAATGAGTAAAACCTTTCATCTGCAGAGTTTCAGAGCTCTGGTGTTAAAATCCTGAGAGTTGGATCTGTTCTGGTTCTGTGACCCGGTTCCACCTCCTCTCCACAAAGCTGGTTTCAGAGGAAGAGTGTGGCCGTGCATCTTAATGAACACACACACACACACACACACACACACACACACACACACACACACACACACACACCCTTTAAAGTTTTACTCCAACCTCAAAGATTCCGGCTTGGTTTTCTCTGGGATCATCGTCGGTGAGCAGGTACAACTTGTGACAAACGTGCTGACCTGCCCGCACAGCCTTGTTAAACCCGCTGACCTTTGACCTTGCGCCTCACTCGCCCCGTGCAGGAGAGACAGGGCTGTATATGTCAGGACAAACGGCGTCTTTGTGCGATGATAAACAGCGCCTGATGAGGACGGACGGCAGCAGACTGGCTCATTGTTCACTTCAAACACTGAAACGTTGTGCCGGGAATCGAACCGCCGTCCAGGAAGCTGCAGACAAAACCACCGCCTGTCGTTCATCTGCCTGATTATTTACAGCGAGACTCTGCAGGAGGAGGAGGGGGTGATCCCAGACGTTCCTGATCCAGCAGATCTTTATTCCCTTTGGATCAGGATTCATTTCAAGCTAATTAAGACTCAGCTGACTGTTTGTTTATTTATTTATTTACTTTTATTTGTTTGTTTTAAATGTTCAGGTTGGGCCGACGACAACAGAGAACATTAACCCTCACTTGCTCCAATAATTAAACATCTTTGCTTGAGTGTTTTTATTTAAACATTGTTTATAATTTAAGTTTCATATTACAATAGATTTGTGTTACGTTTAGCTTTCCATAATCTTGATTTTAAGTCATTTTATTTTATTCTTTTGACTCCAAACATGACTCGCATCATGTTTCCCAACATTGTTTTTCAGATGTTTTCATATATATACTGTATATATTTTTTTAATTCTTCAAATGAATAGATTTTTTAAACCTTTGAATTAAAGTGATGAAACTATGAAAAAACCCTTCATGCTGATTGATATAAAGTTGATTATTTTATAGTTTTGGTTTATTTTTACCCCCATCAGGTTTCTCAGATCCTCTTTGTCCTCCTCTCTGTTGGGTCTCTTTCCAGCATTTCTTCTCCAGGGAGACGAGAGTCCTCAAACAGTCGAGGCGTCCCTCAGAGCCAGCCAGACTCCCTGAGCTGAACCGTCGCCACGGCAACCGGCTGGCATCTCCTGCTCGGCTGGAAAAAGGTCCAGCAGGTCGCTGAGTCACCACTGGCAACACAAAGCTGCTGCATGTTCAGGTTTCATCACTAGAATGATTCATCTCATGTTCTTATTTAATGGTTCTACACTAATGTGTGACCTTTGAACTCTTCAGTGTTGAAACAGCCAAACCAGTGCATTTGGAGTTAGTCATTTTTATGTTTGTGAATTACATTATTGTAATAATGTTTTACCACCAGGGGGCAGCAGTGAGACACAAATCTCAATAATGTCAAAAGACCATGAATTTTTTTTTTACACCAATTTTTTAAAACAAGACTAATTTTCTCTAAACACATCACACAATTAACCAGATGCCACACCTGATTTTTACAACACCTTGGTTTCAGAACAGGTTCAGGGGTCAGGCTGGGGCCAGCTGCTCTGTTAGAGAGGCACATTTGTACGAAAACATTACAAAATGTTGCTTTTGAGTATTTCAAATTGTCGTGTGTAATTACAACAATGTAATAACATTAATTCGGTTATAGTTGTTTTAGATGTTGTTTTCAAAATATAACTATTTTGCAAGAAGTGCGTTACTATCTTAGTAGTGTATCTAAGTAACAACGCCAAGGTATTTGTCTCAGCATCTCGTTCATTCTCACTCTTTGGATCCACATCTTGCAAAAAAAAATCAGTACTTATTAAAGCTGCAACAACAAATCTACAGAACAAGCTAGGTTAAACCTTTTTTTCATGCCTCTTAACAACGTTCAACATATAGCTATAAATATTTTGTGGAGATTAAAAAAGAAACAAAAAAATAATAAAGTGGTTCTATCGCCTTTGTCTAAAAATCTCCACCAATTACACAACTCGGACCAAAAGCAACAATCGGATCATCCGGTTGCGCGACTCCACACTCGAGCTGACGGAGAAGTATGAATCAGCCTTGACGCAAGTAAGTGGCAGCTAAAACTGTAATAGTATTAAAACAGCAATTTGTTCAGCATTAAATTCCTTTTACTACTTTAGTTTGTGCAGCTCTGATGTAGATTCCACTCAGATCTCCTACATCTCATGGCATTGCATGTCTCTGCTGCACCCAAGCAGACTGAGGCTTTAGGCTCCGCCCTCAGGGGGAGTAATAGTGTGCCATAGCTATTGGTAACAGCACCCTGGATAACAAAGATAAAACTCCCTGAACAACAACATAGAATTTTTTTCTATGGACAATTTGATTTAGCTGAAGCAGGTGATGTTGCCCCGCCCCCTCTGTAGCTTTTTAGCTCAGGTGTCACAATAGAAACATTCCGAGTTTAAATGAGTCGCAGGAAGATTTACTTTGCTGAAGTGGTGTTCTGGTCTCTTTGATGGTTTTTACATTATCAAGGGTTAGGTTGGGGAATCATTAATGCTGATGGTTACCATGGTGACTAATGCACTACTGACAGCAGCTTTAACATTTCTGTAGATTATCTTAAATTATGATAAAGCTGATCCTGGATCGGCACCTTTCAATAATTAAAAAAAAGACAATTTTTCAGTTAAATATTATCAGGAATTTTCTATTTTAACCAAATCACTGAAAAAAATCATCCAACCCAGGTAATTATAATTAATTTATTAGTAAATTGGTGTTTTGTTTTTTTTACCTTTTCTTCATAAATAGTCCTTTCCCTTTAAATTCTGGTTGTTTTGTGTTCGACCATTGGATGGCAGTGGTTTTAATTTTACACACATTAGTTCCAGTAAAATCAATCATTAGTCACATTGATCAGCTGTTTGAAATCTGTGTCGTCTCTCCGTCACCATGTCGACCTCTAAGGTGCCAGCACGAGCTGGGCTGCAGCTGCAGATTGGCCATCTCATGTCGCATCTTCCCATAATCCCATAATCCTCTGCTGCCTGCACTCTCACCGCCCCCGATGGGATTAAAAGCTGCTGACCTGGACTCACGCAAACACTCCGCACTAACTGACCTGCTGGCCTGAAAACCTGCTTCCTTCTAACAATAAAACCTACAAGTTGTGGGCTGAATCCAGGTCAGATCTCATCACTCACCTCTACTGCTTACTTCATATATAAACCTAAAACTGGTTGCAATCCAGTCTCAGCATGAGTCTAGAATCAACAAGGTCTATAGATGTGTAAATCTGTTAGAAGACCTTCAGCATGAAAAACTCTCAGAAATGTCCACTGAAAGGTTGTTCCAACATTCATGACTTCCCAGTCAGGCTCCTTGATGCTTCCCTAAAGGTCATGAAAATATAACCTTTAGGAAAATTCTGAGAAGTTTGAGGGATTCTTCCAAAGAACCCCAAGAGAACATTCATGGAAGGTTTATGTTTGCTGGACACAAACCGAAGCAACCAGACATCAGAATCTTGATCTTTTGCAGTAAAAATGCATTAGAGCCTTAAATGTTATGGGAAGACGGTGTCCCACAGGGATGGGTGTTGGTGACCCCTGATTTAAAACACATCTGCTTTTAAAAATAGATTCAACACACTGAGTTTATCAGAATGAGTCATTCTGAGCTGCAGTAGCGACTTACTCCATGAGGGACCACACAGAGCTAATACATCCTCTGTGAACCAAAACAACATATGGTGAGTGCTAATCTGCATCAGGTCAGAACAGCATTGCTAACAAACTCCTAAAGTGGCTGATACCTCGCTGCCCCGACACTTCAGCAGGGATTAGCGATGAGTTCTGCTTCAGTTTGCTCTAATGTTCAAAAAACATGATCGTAATCTGGTCTAGGAGTGAATCCTGGACATGTTCCTCTAATGAACTGATACTACTGCAGCTCAGATGAAGTCTCTCTCAAGTACAGATCTTTCTGTTGGGCGGAGACTCAAACCGACAACCCTCACAGCTCGCCTTCTTCCTGTCTGATCACAGTGTTTGGCCTTGATGCTTCCTGTGCAGTCTCATCAGTCACAGCTGATAATTGTGATTGATGGTTTCAGGTATATGAAGGGCAAAAAACATTTATCTTACAGCGTTGAGGCGGGAGTGAGATTAACAGAGTTAACGGTGACTGAGTGAAAAGTGCTGCATTTTATCAACAGGCGTTTGGATTTATTTGCAGGAAAACATGTAGCTCATGAAACAAGACAGATTTTTTTCAAAGAATATGATCTGTGTGCTCAGTTGGCATTTTCCCTGCAGCGACAGTCCATTAGATCAGTTTTAGTTTGGAAAATTAGAGAGAAATTCTTAGCGGCTAACCATGCTAACAGCTAATCAAAACAGCAAACTTCCACCATGTAAAGTTACTCAAACTCTAAACGGTCCTCACAGTTTAAGTTATGTTAAACGTTGAATATTTTTTAAAAATAATCCCTCCACGGAGCGTTTAGAGGTGTGCAGAATGGAGCTACAGTATTTCCTTTAAAAGCTATATTTTAATTAAAAAAATAATCAAATATATATTTTGACGGGAACAACACTGGGTTTATGTTTCCTTCTACCAGCCAATAGAGGGCGCCATTGAGGGTTTCCAAATACGGTAAACAGTCCGCTCGGCACAGCGAGGCTGGCACTGTGGAAAATGGCGGACTCTGCAAGTCAAGCAGCTGCTTCTGAGCCCAAATGTCGTTGTCCTTCTCAGAAGAGGAGCGACCATAAAAGATCTACAGCCAGAGTGAGTTTAGGTTGTCACTAGACATGGTGCTGGCTGCTCACTTCACGTATCGACAGCAAACCTGGCATTCTGAAGGTTGGAAACCTTGTTCTATTGTTGCAACTACAACCTCCACACACTAGATGTCGCTTTGGTGTTCGTGTTCCATATTCAACCTTTAAGTAATTTTCATTTTTGCATAAAACAGTTGTTTATTTTGTTGCCATTCTTGTTCGAGCAAACATCTAATCACAGCAAAAACTATTTAAAAGCAACTTTTACCATTAAAAGTACTCTAGGGTAATATTTTCTTTGCATTTTTAGCGTAAATGAGCAAACATTTCTGAAAAGCTTCAGCATGTTTAAGAACTCACAGCTGTCTGCAGCACTGCACACGCAAATATAAACAACCAAAGCAGGAACCAGACCACCACAATTTTCAGATATGGATCCATGTAGCTGACGTAAGTAAGAACTATGTTTGAACTGGAAGGAACTGCGAAGCCCCCTAGTGGCTGGTTGCCTTACTAGCTTAAGCCCTGCCCCCTCTTAATGAAAACAAACGAGACATTTTCCTGCTCTAGAAATAAAAATACACCTCAGATATTTTTCTACAGGTGTCGACTTTTGTTTAAATTTAAAATGTTCTAATGTCTTGTGCTGTCATTGCTTTAAAAACACCTTGATTGTGTGCAGGTGAGTAGGCGGGGTTTTCAGCCTCTTGAGGGCTCAATCTCAAACCAACATGGTGACTCCTATAAACAGGATCATTGCTTCACTTTTATACTAACTAACTAACTAACTAACTAACTAACTAACTAACTAACTAACTAACTAACTAACTAACTAACTAACTAACTGAACAAGTTTTGTTTTGCCAAAACAAATAAGAAAAACCAGCCTAACGTTAGGCTGAGTCACATCAACAGAAAGCATGAGTTTAAAAATCCAAAAGTTGCATCAGCTTCAGTTTGATCTGAACAGATGTATCAGTCCTTTGAAGGTGTTCTAAAAAAAAAAAAAACTAAATATGTTTTTTTCTAATCTGTTCAGATAAATCAGCCTTTGTCTGGACAAATGTCCTTGAGCTGAATTCCTGATATCCTCGTGAACAACACAGGCCGTAAAACACGGTTGATGGAGGGAATTCAGCCTCTGAAATCCTAATAATTCACTGACTAGGGGGTTAGTGGATTTACATATTTAAAGGATGCTCTGAAACAGATTACAGTTGAATGTTTCCTCTTTTAAAAAAAGATCACAGAACACACATAAAAATACTAAACCCTTAAGATCAGAAGGATTTATCCAGACCTTCAGATGATTTAGACTTTGTTTATATATAAAATTTCCATCAGGATTTAACTCTAAATCCTAAAAACTGCTGCGTGAGGACGGAAGTGGATGTGTGTTTGTATAAATGTGTTTTCCTGAAGATGCAGCTCTCTAATCTGCTGTCTTTTCTTGCTGCGGCTGAGGTAATGATGAATAAATAAGTAATTTCCAGTAAACAGTTTGAGCAGAGAACTGACCGAGGGAGGAGGTATAAATATTCAAATGTGAGATTCCTGCAGGTTTGTGCTGCTGAGCAACATTCATCATCTTGCTGTGCTGGGATTTGACTCTTTCTTTTTTAAATCCAGATTAAAACAACTTTCCATCAGGTCTGATATGTTTGTTCATCCTTCTTCATAAAAATGTATTCTAACACAGATGATTTAAATGATCATTTCTAAAGGAGTTGTTCCCATTAAAACCTTATTTTCCAACTGAGCAAATTTATCACATTTACTAAGAAGTTCCTGAGTGGAAAAGAGAGGAAGTTTTAAACAGTAAAACTCCAGATATTTTATCTTCAGTCTGACATTTCACAGATACTGAGAGGGAAACAAATGAAAGAAAAAGCAAGAAGGGCAAATATATATATATATATATATATATATATATATATATATATATATATATATATATATATATATATATATATTATTTGAGAAAAAGTAAAAAAAACTGTTTTGACAAACCAAATAAAAATATATTTTATATAATATAAACTTATATTATATAAAATATATAAGTTTTAAATTATATTCTGGGTCAATGTCTAATTTGGGGGAAAAGATAAAAAAATATTTTTTGCGAAAAAAAGTTGAAAACAATTCCAGAATAATGTTTATATTTCAAGGAAAAAATTTAAACACTTTATAGAGAAAAGCTGTTAAAATACAAACTTTAGGAAAAAGAAAATGGAAAAAACACAGTCAGGTTCTTCAAATTGTCCTTTAAAGGGGACCTAGAATGTAAACCAACATGTTCCTTGTTGTTGAATAAGACAGCTTGGGTGGTCAAAGGTAGCATGCCAAAAAGTCAAAGCCGTGTTTGACCTACTTTTTATGTAAATTAGAAAGTTGAAAAAGGCGAGAGAAAACCTCCTGTTCTGAGAAAACCTTCCTTAACACGTCATAAGGGGGAGCCACGCCTCCTCAAACCTGCATGTGTCTGAGGCCTTCTGGGGAAACCAACCAATCAGCATGTCCTGGCCGAGTGGGAGGGGTCAACAGCTCTTTTCACTGAAGGCCTGAGTAAGGGGGTTTAGAATGGCCTGTATCAGGGCTCCTGGGACAGATGAAAGCCAAAAAAAATGTTCTTATGCTTTTTGGAGGCTCAAAGCTCTGTTTTAGATTGTTGATTAACTGCATCCGGACACCTTTAAACCTTAATGTTTACTTTTTCTAGAAATAATAATACCATGGACATTTTATTCTAATATTTTGACAGTAATCTACTCAATTCCTCTTTTTCTTCTCCAGATTTGTAAGAAAAACACATTTTTCCAAATATTTGAAAATATTGAAATGCTGAAATACCCCTCCGAGCCACCAGGTGGAGAGAGCGAGCAACACTAATAACAGGTAGAAAACAGCTATTCTGTGTCAGATGTTGTAAATGTAATGATGAATTAGTAATAAAAGTGAATGGTTATGCATATAATGTTGGTGGTGGTTGGAGGAACTGGTGGCGCCTGTGTACGGCAGCCTTGCTTCTGTCAGTTCAGGGCAGCTGTGGCAACAATGGTGAAAGACTGAATGTGTTATAAAGCACCTTGGGGGGTTGTACAAACCTAGAAGGCGCTATATAAAAACAGGCCATTTTACATTAAAGGGATCAAGTGTAACATTTGTTTTCAGAGTCTGACCAAAATAACTATACATTCATAGTTTTTCAGTATAAAATGATTTTAGTGGTAAAATGTTGCCATGACCTCTTCACTGATTCTGTCTGGTTGTCTACGCAAAATAAAATTTTTCTCAACTGGTTGCTTAACGAGACGTTTAGGATCTCACCCAAGGACCTTAAACGGGTGGGATTGTTTACAGGACTGAAGAATGAATGTAGAAATGAAAAAGAAATGTAGTTTGGGACTAAAAATTGATAATGCTACATCCACATGTAACAATATAATTGTGATGTTGTAGCACATTTCCAAAATCCTCCCTTCAACCAAACTGCTGCAACATCTCTGTCTGATTTCCAGCTCCGATTCACATTTTCCAGGAATTCTTGAATCACGCTGCATCTGAAGTAACCCCCATTCCTGGTGTTCCTTCACATAACCAACCTGGTTGACAAGCAAACATCCAGTTATTGTGATGCAAAGTGCAGCGGCGCTGATAGCGAAGCTCCTTGATGAAGCCGTGAATAGAAAGCTCCTTTTTTCCCAACAACCCACAGTTCCCATTCAGCCCGAGTGAATAGACGCTTCAAATCCAGACTGGGTTTCCAATCAGAGCTGAGCTCTGAGGGCAGCAACGGCTGATTCAAGTCATGTACATCCAAATCAGAAAATATTTACCACTTTCAGCAGCTTTTTCTGAAGTTCCTCTGAAAACAACTTCATGGTCCTAACAGGGCATTAAATGTTTAACGATAAATGAAAGTGTGAAATGAGCTGATCTGATGTGAATCTTCTATTAGACTTTCTTCTTGTTGCTTTTTCAGAAAAGGTCCTCTGCTCTGATTGCAGCTGAAGACAAACGAGGCTGGGGTAGAGCTAATCTGAGAGCTATTTTCTCTTATTAGAGGTGGAAGAAACCATTTTTACGATCCTTTTAACAAAATCGATGCCATTTAAAGAGCACCAGTCTTCACCGGATACGTTCTTGTAAGATTTAACCATTTCTCTCTAGCAAGTCTATTTTTTTCTACTTGTAGAATAAAATGATTTTCTATCATCTGAGCTGTCGCTCTGGGATTTGGCTCGCTCACAGCGTTTAATCAGCTGACCTTCGTTTAACTGTGCTTCAATAACAGAGGCTCGTCCTCATTAAAGCTTCAGTTTTATTTATCTAGACAAACACACAGTTTGTATTTACTACCCCCCACAGGCCATTATACCGCTCTTATTAGCAGTTTATGACCCGTTTGTAGTTTATTTCCTGTGATGACAATAAAAACACACAACCACAAGACTAAACTTAGGTTTTACACGTGCAGAGTTGCATTTTGTTCCTGTTTGTAAGGCAAAAAGTGGTGAAGTTCAAATGGGCTGTAAACGTATCAAAGGAGGCATGGCAGAATAAAGAAGCACTGGTTGGATTAATGAAGGTACATAAAAAAGACTTCAGCAGCAAAAAAGTAATGAAATAACTTTAAATCCACAATTATTTTCATTTTGAAGTTTTAGCTCACATTTATGCCCACTTTTGACAACTTTGAACTTCCTACGCCCCTGTGCTGCAAGACAGGTAAGGGCAAATTTAAAATAGAAAATGTTTTATGAAGCTATTTCACTTCAGCTCAGGAGCCTAACGCCGGGTCCACACTAGAGGCATCAGCGGTGCGGAACAGCAGCGGTGCAGTTTACTTGCGTGCTTTGCGCTGCGTCAATCAACACCAGGCGAGTCTCAGCATGGAGCGGCATCTCCGCCGTCCTCCTAGTTGGACTTGCAAGATAACAGAATCCACTTGAGATTTCTAAGGTCACAGTTTGTTAATGCGATTCGTCATTAAACCAAAAAGAAGAAGGAGGAAAATCACTGTTTGATGTCATATAATGTTCTTCCTCTCAACTGCCAGGATTAAAGCCATGAAAAACACACCGCTGCACTTCTCGAAAATGGGAAATAAGTCGTCAGGTCACACGTATAGACGTAGTCTGCATAGATAAGAAATTGCATCTCTGCAATAGACTTTTATTTTGAAAATTACCGGATGTTTTACGTTGGTACCGTCTGTGATTTCCTGTCTAGCCCTATGTTAACTGTGGAAATTGACGCATTCCAGAAGCAGCTTGTGGTAAAAATAGAAACCAATCATATCTTTAACGGTGAGGCCAGTTTGGATTAACTCTACAGACTATGATAGATTCTATTTGAAGCAGCAACGTTCCACTGTTGTTCAGCGCTGCTGATGCCCTCAGTGTGGAGTCGGCTTGAGTCTCCACTTCTGGTTGGCTCAAGGGTCCCCTCACCGAACCCCCCCCCCCCCCCCCCCCCCACCCAAAAAAAAAAAAAAACGAATGTAAGTGAATAGGGCGATAAAAGTTATTTTTAGGTCTACTTTGCCTTATGCCCTGAATCACATACGGCAAAATAAATGAAAAATAACTATTTGTTTCCACTATGTCTGTCATGTAATTTGAGATTTATTTGCTTGTAAAAATTTGTAATTAAAGACTACAAATCACAGTCACATATATGACATCAGAGCAGAACCTCTTCTCCCCCAGTGTAGCTGTCACTTTCCACATGGCCAGATTTATAGTGGTTTTCTCCACATTTAATGTTGCTTCTTTCATGCTGGAAGAAGGATGTGAAGCTTGTTAAACTCAGCCATTTTTCTAGATGATGTAAATTTTGAGAGGAGCAGTAGTAGTCCACTACGTGATTTCACACAAAATTTAAAATAACTTTTGCTGCCTATCGAAAATAAGCACTTTCTTGGCATCAAAATGCGTCTTTAAAATTCATGGACATCATATGTTAAATCCATGGCACATATCAAAAGGGATCAGAAAATAACTTCGGCAGTAGAAACTGCCCATGGACCAGAAGGTGATGGATGGCCATGACTTAGGCTCCCCATTAATAACAATATATGTCTTTATTTTTTTATAGCAAGAAAGGTGATTCTGTATATAAAATAAAAAGAAAACCTCCAGTCCACAAAAAATATCGCATTTTACGTTCGTTTTTACGTTTCTACGTGCCTGTGTTTTTAGCCCCGCCCATACCCCGCCCCCTACCCGGAGCGACTCGTGCAGTCCGCTGTCAGACCGTGGCAGGGATGGACAGCACTAGTGCGTCTCATCTTTTATCACCGTGACAAACTTCTCACAATGTAAACAAGCTCTAATTTCCTCTTTCCGTTTCTTCTTTTGGTATTTTTATTTTCGTCTTAAGACAAATAATAGGAGAGGAACCGATACAGACACGGCGGACAGTCGCGTGCTTCTTCATCGGCTCTTCGCTTTCCTCCACCGCGCTCCACTCGCTCTCAGCGCTCGGGGCTTCCAGCCAGCCAGCCAGAGGTCAGTTCACATTACAGCCAAATTTAGGTTTTACTGCATGTGTTCTTGTTTAAAATGGTTTGACCCCGCATTTTTAATGTTAAATTAGTTTAAAGGATTGTTGGGGAAAATTCGGCTTTACTTAAATGAGGAATATCAATATTAGGATGTGTAAATGTGGACATAATTGGTGCATTGAGATGATTTGTTATTAACAGCTGCTTTGCAATCAAAGTGTAAAACATAATCACATTATTATGTTTCTTTGAGCATTTATTTCCTTGTGGTGTAAAATGAGTAAGTGTTTCCTTTTTCTTACATTTATAAATTAAACCATTTACTCTATGTTCCTTTCTATTTTACATATTTCTACATACTCACATGGTTTAGGAAGGCTACAGAGGAATCAGAGGCAGAAAACAGAAAAAAATGAATGAAAATACTAAGTTTATAATTAGTGCGTGCTGTCTGCTCACACATTTATCCAGCAGCTCCTTAGCTGTGCCAGTAAGGTCATCTGATAAGCTGAAAATCCTCTCTGTCTCAGCCACCAGCTTTAAAACCAGGAATGTTTTCCAGTGAGAGATGATTGTCCCTCTTCCTCCTCTCCTCTACATCCCTTTCTTGTCCCTTTCTGCTCTGGTTAGTTTCCTAAATCCTCCTGCATTCTTGCTTCTCTGTTCCTTCTGCTCCTCCATCTTCATTATTTTAAAAAACAGTTTCACCTCAGTTTTAATTCTTTCTGTCTTCATCTCTTACTTCTTTTATTCAAGTTTCTTTCCCTCTTTTTCTTCTTCACTCGAGGCGCAGTCGTATAAACCTTATAAAAAGACTGAATACATACCTGTGGTAAACCTCTCTCACTTGATCCAGGCCAGACCAACTCATGTTAAACTGCCTGAAGTACACATTTTTCGTTTTATGTAAAAATAAAATGCAGAACACAGTTTGCACCTAATGCTTTGATGCATTTTTCTGCAGACTTATACAAATATCCTTATATAAATTTTGCAAGAAGAAAACTTACAGCTCGCTGTACTTGAGTGGAAAAACTGCTCTGAAGTCTGATTAACACCAGCAAATAGACACCACCTTTTTCATTGTTTACGTGGTTGGCATTACGCGAACCTTCAGGAGGCAGTGCAGCAAAGACCTGAACCAAAATGTCTCGACTGTTTCAGTAACATCTGTAATTTGTTTGTTTTCTCCTTTCCTTTCTGTTTTCTGGAACACAATGGTGCAGCCCGTACAAATAAGAGTCCCCCAAAACCCACACAGAAAATGTCGGTCTGCAAGGCGCATTAGAGTGTGCATACATGGGCATAAAAATTACCTTTTTATGAGCATTGATGGTTGGAAATAGAACTATATGTAGGGTGTGTGTTAAAGCTGCAGTTTATAGCATGACGTAATCAAGGAGAGAATTTGAATGACTGTAGCTCCTATTCCTGCTCCCCCTCCTCTTCTGGAAGGAGCTGAAAGCCACGCCTCTAATGCACTAATGGATAAGCAATGTTTTTGATATGTTCCTGCTCGGACACGCCTGATTCTAACTGCTGAATTATCTCCTCAGCCTTCATTGAGTTCTGCAGGAGCTGCTAAACACTCATTGTAATCAAATCTGCAGGACTCAAGCAGGGAAACATCTAAAATGTGCAGGAATCTGGCACTCGTGATGCTAACACACCCCTGCTAATGCTACAACAGGCTAAAACAATGTAGCGTAAGGATGAATGCTACTCCAATCACTCAGCTCCAATACACAAAAGATAAATCCCGTTCCCACCCTTCCTCTTCCACAGCTGGCTTGAAGCTTACAGACACATTAATTCAACGCAGGTTGAGTTAGCATTCAAGCTAGGTCAGTATGCTAAGCTGATGGAGGTGTCCATAGATATCATATATATCACTAGATGCCTTAACTGTGAGTTGACAGCGTCCCTACACGGCGGCCATCTTACCTCGGACATCAGATGGAAGGTGAGTGAACAACTTAGACATAAACACCCTAACTCGATTAAATATTAACAAATTTACAAGCGGGTTGCCTTATTACAAACCTTATAGCACATAGGCTTGATAGGACATACTTTAACATTTTTAAATTAACGGGCCAACTCCGTCATATTTTACAGCCACATCTCTGGCGTTTATAACAAACCAAACCGTTTGAAAATTCGGTTGAAAATTGAGCAAGTTAGAGTTATTTAAATAGTACATGCACCATTGACACCAATGTTATGAAAGGGGGCAGCTGTCCGAGGTAAGATGGCCGCCGCGTAGGGACGTTCGTCCAATCGACGAAGAGCGCGGGTAAGGCATCTAGTGATATATATGAAATCTATGGAGGTGTCTGCGTCACCCCGCAGTGCATGCTGGGAACTGGGATATGTTCTTGTTGATTGGCAGATCCCTCTTGTGGATCCGCAAATCTATTGGTCAAAGCTCTAGGTTTGTGTAAATGATTTGTTTTGCTGTAGAGGCCAGCAGAGGGACTTACAAGAAATATAAATGATGAAACCCTACTTGAACAGGGTTTGGTTTATTTAAATTTTTTTGGATTATCCTGGAAAAAAAACATCTTAAAACCTTTATTCATCTGGACTTTTGTAAACACCACAAGTCGTGTGTGTCTGTAGCCATAGACATGAGTACGTAGACGCCCCATTGGGCGCTGGAGAGCGTAACAGCATCGCCGCCATATTGGATGGGTCTCTCACTCTCCAAACCCAACTGGAATCAATGCAGGTTAAGCAACTATGCCCGTTTTTTCTACAGCCTATGGTTGCAACAACTGACACACTATTGAAAAGTAGAAATAAATGCACTGGGAGGGGGGGCAAATGGAGACCCATCCAAGATGGCGGCCGGCTGCTACGGCAGCTCCAGTAGGCAGCGCCAGTTTCCGAGGCATCTATGTATATGATGTCTGTGGATGTAGCCGGCAGAAGGGGAGGAAGTTCACATCATTCAGAAAGCATTTCAAAATAAGAGCATGTATGCCAGGAGGAAAGTGGAAAAATCATTAAAATTTGACAATTATGTTCCTTTTGTGATAGTTTGGGTTAATTGGGCTTTGAATGAGTCCCCCTGTGTGCTGGAGATAAAACCACCTCCTACCTGCTTGGATACCTGAAGCATTCAAACAGAACATATTTATTTACCGAGGAAACGACGTGATTAGAGACCACTGATGTGAAACATCACCTTAGATGTTTTATTAACGTATTTAGAGGATCATTTATAAGAAAGGTGTTTTATGACATTTAATAGTTTTTACTATGAAAATATTTGAATCAAACCAAATTTTGACACTATTGTTTATATCCAACAGATATTTACTGTTCATATGATCATTTTAAACATTTAGGAGGAAAAGTGATCAACTCCATCAGCATCCGGCTGCTGGAAACCATCACTGTAATAACAATCAGTCATTAGCACTATCTGACTCTCAGTTAATTAAACGTTTGACTCCTCAGCGTGCTCACAGCCCCTCGGATCTCTCAGTCTGAATGAAATGAGTTAATAACACACTGACCCGAATGCGAGTCTAGTTCCTGTTTGCGTTTATAAAAAAGCAAACCTTCGCGCCTTCTTGCAGTTTGCTGCAGAGCTGCTTTTTTTCTTTGTTTTGCTTTTCTGTCCCTCTGTAGTGGAAATTTCTCTGCTGATGTAATCTAAAACAAAAGTAAAATCAGTCAGCTTTGCTGTTTCTGCCTGCTCCTCTGCAGATTAAAACGCCCGCATCATTCTCACTCTAGAGTGTGGAAGAGGCTCATTTTTAACATGGTTTGAGCTGAACTTCCTGCATCAATAAGAGCGACCCTCATCTCGTCCTGGATTTAATGTTGGTGACTTTGAAGCAGGCGCCTGTTTGTTATCGATCACGGCTCAATGAGTGCTCATTTTCTCCTGGGAAGGAGGCGTCTTATCGATGGATGCGGGACAAGGAAATGTCACCTCGGTGGAGTTTGGGTTCCCAGGAGAACATGTGCAGCCATTAAACAAACCCTTCCTTTGTCTTTTCTTTCTCTGCGTGCCCTAGATCTCTGGGAACAGCTCCACCTCAGTTCCTCTCACCTTTAGAGGAGTAAAAGACGCTGTTGAGTTTATTTATGCAGCACTCCAGAATACTACTCAGAGGAAATAAGCGTAAATTATTTAAATATGTCAAAGTTTGATCCTGCTACAGTTTAGTTTTGTTGAGTTTATGACCACAAAAGTGCAAAAGTACATTTATTTTGCATGAAGATTAATTAACAAAACAAACCTGAATGGATGGTAAAAGGAGAAGATGTGAATCTCCGCTAAGAAAACATATTTATTGTAGAGATGAGTGTTTTGTGTTATTCATAAATGTGATTGATGGAAAAAGTTTCTTAGATCTTCTAGTTTTCCTAGTTCAAGGTGTATTTGGTTTCAATCTTTACTATTGTTCTGTTTCACACAATTAAAGCCCCGCCCCCTCTTTAGCACTATATCTCAGGTAAACGTCACAATAGAAACGTCCTTCAGAGTTTAAACAGGTCACAGGAAGTTGGACTTTTTATGATCAAACTGGTTTGATCTCTTTGATGGTTTAACTTAGAGGACGTTAACCTGCCATCTGATGATGTCACTCTCTCATCATACATGTAGATGTTGGTATGTGAGTCTTCTTCCACCTGCTGATGGAGTCCTCTCAGATCCCCTCAGAGTCCAGAGTCAAGCTCCCATTGGGTTCCATCACAGCTCTGACTTTTCTCATCCAAACAGGAAGTGAAGACTGTTTTTACCCCCTGACATCTCCTCCAGCAGTCCCAGTAGAAACATCTACATTTCCCTGTAGGACCATCAGAATGTCTGCTGCTCACAGTTCATCAAGTTGTTTGTCTGAGGCTTCCTTTTTACCCCTTTTTTCCACTGGATGCACAAGCGTCACGTAACGCAATAAACATTTTACTCGTGAGCTCCCTTCCCACTGGGAGCATTTTAGATGCAAAAAGGCAGTAAAAATGTTCCACACAGCTGGTCCCGCGAGGTCACAAAGTGACTGAAGAATTACCAGATCACGCGTGATTTTGGCAGTTCATGCAACAACAAGCAATGAGAAAGATGGCAGCGTGTGTCCAAAAAGGTCTGAGGTTTATTTTCTGTTCTGTTTAGCTTGACTATGGAGGTTTCACAAGTAATTATGTTCTTTTTTTTCTAGTTAAATAACTGTAAATCTGCACATGACTTTTATTTTGAAAGTTCACGGATGTTGTACACTGCTTTTGTGTTTGTCTTCCTGTCTGGCCCGATCTGAACTGCTGAGCTTGACATGTTCTGGAAGCATAGTGCGTAAAAATAGAGTCACAGCCTAAGCAACGCATCCCTACGCTTGGTGGAAATGCACCCATCCACTATAACGTATTACCCTTCACGGACATAACACATCTGGTGGAAAGGCTCGGTTAGTCTGACTTCCTGTCAAGAAGGGAATGATTACCATGGTGACCAGGATTAGCCACTGGCTGCAGCTTTAACATTTCTTGGTTCTCTCTCCCCTTCACATGTTTTGTCTGAGTTAAAGTTAAAGTCCCAAATATCATCACACACTGGTGAAATTACATCTCCACATTTGACCCATCCCCGTGGGGAGCGGTGAGCTGCAGCTGTGGCTGCGCTCGGGAACTATTTGGTGGTTTAACCCCCCAATCCAACCCCTTAATGCTGAGTGTCAAGCGAGGAGGCATTGGGTCCCATTTTTTCTAAGTCTTTGGTATGATCCGACCGGGAATCGAACCCTGATCTCCCAGTCCCGGGGCGGACTCTCTACCACTAGGCCACCGGAGCTGAGTTCAGATGATTATAAAGTTGATGTTGGAACATCTTCAGAAATAGTCTTAGTATTTATATCCCACATTTTCAGACTTCTTGAGTGTTGATTGGTTTAAAATGTGAGCGAAGATCATGTGAAGAAAGGCTACAGATGGATGGACCAACCTCAGAGTCACAGAGTCCTCCTGCTTCAGTGGAAGGACGTTTAAAGACGCGTCGTCCTATAAAACATTCACACATGCTAAGAGCTTATAGCGACATCATATTAAATCCTCTAAAACGCCCTGAAGCCCTTTTCCATGTCTGTGTTTCGAGCTGGAGGTTAGCTGAAAAGGCATTTATTTTATGATTCAACTGCACCTCCTTTTTAAATTGGAGTAAAATAACGAGGTCTCACTGTAACATTCACTTTTTGTTTCTTTAGAAATCATTTTCCTTTCAAATGTGAAATTTTTGTCATTTCAAAGTCATCCTGTGTTCTTCTAAATTTAACAGAAAAGCTCTGTTTTATGAAAACAAACACCTGCATGTGAATGAAAGCCCCCCCCCCCATCTCTAATGTTGATAATCAGCTAGAGCCTTCTCTGCAGTCTGTGTTGCTTCAATCAAATAAAAATGGAGTCATTAGTGTGCAAATATGCAAATATGCAAATATGTCCCCCAGCAGGAGTAATAAAAGCACTTGGGAAGTTTTGCTCTAAAACAATTTCTTGCTGTGTTTCTAATGGGATTAAATCCTTCTGCCGACTGTTTTCATGTGTAAATCTAGTCACGGCTCAGTTGTATCAAGACTCATTTAATTCACTCTCAAGTTTCAAATAAAACACTGAAAATGAAACCAACACTGAGTCTCTGACTGAGGGTTTGTTTTCTGTATCGCTGAAAATATCCAGATGAAAGATGTTTGGGTCCTTTTCTGATGCCAAACTGTTTTAGTTTGGAAGAATTCAGCTGTTACCATCATTTATGAAGGTTTTTCCACACATAACAAACAATATTCAGTTTTAATGGGAGGCAGGTGGGCAAACGTCATTAGAATGATAATTAGAACAGATTTTAAGATTTTACATACTCACAGTTTTTCTCCTAGTTAATGTGACTGTTGCACTTTGTTAGAGGGATATTACTTTCCATTTTCAACTGTGTTTCTGTGTAAAAAATATAAATAATCATGAGTTTTCTTGTTGTAGACAACTTTCTGAACAGCCCTAGTTCATTGAAACAGAGTTTACATCTTTCATGACTGACAAGCTAACAGCTAGTTTAGCTAAAATGTCTCCAATCTCCAAAAGTTTAGATTTAAGCCTAGTTTATACTCCTCCATCAGTGGAGGTGCAGAGACACACACATCTACAGATGTTTCCCTTTCAAACTTATCTGTTTCCTTGGAAGTGTTGCAAACAATTCCCTGCCAGGACAACAGGGGGCGTAGCACTTTTCTTGGGAGGTCCTGTCACCATTGCAGTATTTACCTCGCTTGTATATTTTTTACTTATTATTATTAACAAAAACGTGATACATTACAGTAGGGATGTGTATTGGTAAAATTCTGGCAATACGATATGTATCACGATACTGGGGAGATATTGCAATACATTCAGCCAGACGATATTAGCAATGTTTAGACTGAATTTATTGTAGGAAAAATCAATAAACAGTCCAAACTGATACGTAACATGTTTAACATGAGGTATCTGAACCATAATAGAGGGATTTACAGTTCAATGGTAGAAACAAAACCCATTACTCTTTAAGTAAATAATAAAAGGAGTAATTAACATCTGCATTATCAGAAGTCATTTCAAAATCAAAAAAGGCAGTCTCTGCTGCCAACAAGTGTTCGGCGTTTGAATTGCACCAAAAGAAAAGAAAATACGCAAATGTTTGCATGTAAATTCTTCCAAAAATTCTATACATTGCTTTTGAATATCGATATAATATCACAGGAAAAATATCACGATATATTGCCATATAGATATTTTCTTACATCCCTACATTACAGTAAACCATTCATAACCTGCATAGGTTTAATAAAGATTAAATAAAATAATAGATTCAGCTTGTTTTTGTACTCCTTAAGTTAATTGTTGTAAAGATGTTGATATTGTTGGACTTCTGCGATTGGCTCCATGTCTGCAGCTAGATATCAGCCACTGTTTTTCTTTTGTTTTGGAAATGGCGGTGTTGTTGACGAAGTTAAAGGAAGTGGCGAGTTGACCAAATGTCAGAATGAGTGGGAAAAACTGAAATAAATTTTTAAAAAGGAGCAGCAAGAAAGTTTTATTTTAAAGGTTTTAGTGTCAGATAGTAAATCAGTTTTAATCAGGGTACGAATTACACGGAAGCATCATCCAGGGGGGATCTATTTTGCCTTGACCCCCAAAATGCCTTGACACGGACCTGGGTGTGGCTTTGTTGAGTTTGGGAAGGATTGTCGGAGCTATAAGGTGTGAGAACCAGCCTCACCATGTCTTGATTACTATAATAAACAGCTGTTGAGAGGAAAACATCTGGTGCTTTCATGCCAGCACAAACGTTACAATATCTAATAATAAGTTTTATTTCTGTTCATGTGTGTCTGATGTAATTCCAAACAAACCTTGAGAGTCGGGCAAATTATTTCTTAATTAAGTCAAATTTTGCCCTCGTTTTATTTGCAGTTTGCCCCTCCAACCTCCTCACATACCATTTCTGCACCATTTGTCCCATTTTTAAAGTATTTAATAAAAATAAAATAATGATAAAAGTTTTAGTTCGGTATTAGGATAGCTGTCACTGTCTCCTTCACTTGGAGTAGAAATCTCTTCCAGTTTAAAGTTGTATTGCTTTTCGATCACTTCAGCTCCGGTGCTCCTCTCATTGATTCAGAAAGCTAATTTCTCTCCCAGCTTCATATTCTGGTGCTGCAGCTCTGACCTTTGGCCCCATCACTGATCTAGAAAATTACCAAGTTGTTTTGGATTCAGTCGAGTGCGCTCATGTGCTCCCTGTCCTGAAACGCTTTTGTGTGTTTTTCACTTGTCCAGATTAAGAGCTGCCAATGAGCCTGTGTTTTCATAAGTAGCGGCCATGGCTGCCCATCGAATCATCCGAGTGAACAACAACCACGTCCTCCCTCGCTGTAAGTCCGAGGGGACGCTCATCGACCTGAGTGAGGGGGTGTCTGGGGCCAGTCTCAGTGACGTGAAAGGTCAGTGGTTCCCATCTCTACCAGAACTTTTACTCTTACATGGAGAAAATGCTGCTTAAAAACCAAAACATCACAAGAGATCTTTAGAATATCTTGTCT
The DNA here is from genome assembly GCA_006937985.1 of Aphyosemion australe. Taxonomy (NCBI): domain Eukaryota; kingdom Metazoa; phylum Chordata; class Actinopteri; order Cyprinodontiformes; family Nothobranchiidae; genus Aphyosemion; species Aphyosemion australe. The sequence continues at coordinate 209,525 of SSNS01000594.1, forward strand.
TTATTCAGTTATTTTAGTCTTTCTGCAGTTAAATGATGTTATTCTGTTTTTAGTGATTTTTCATGTTTAATGTTGTTGGAGCTCTGTTCAGATGCTCCACATCCGCAGTAAAATATCAGTTCATCCCCCAGTGACACAGACCTGATCACTAGACCTGTTCAAATCACTTCAGTAGAACCTGTCTGACAACATGAAGCAAGCCAACAGATCTCAAAAAGCATCCCATAAGGCTCTTCTCTAAAGACATTAAACAGCACTGAACAACATCTAAAGGTGTTTTTCGAAGGGCACTACTCAGCCTAAAGCAGGTCTGTACCGCGTGGGTTAATACAGCCCACCTGAGTGTAGTTTTGGTTCCATGCCAGCCCCTCATAGGCACGGGGGAAGGAAGGGGGGCACTCGCAGGGAATTGGGGGGGTTAGTGGGGAGGCGTGATTTTCACTCCACACAAAAATAGCATGAGATAATGAGCAAACAGTGTGAGGTAAACTGTATGCTCCACAGAAACACAACTCAGCAGAAAAATGGTGGTGTTGCTGGACATTTTGCTCAGTTTTATGGCTTTTTGTCAAACTCTGAACCAGGAAATTGCTAGAAAGCTCCGGAGCAACCAGTGACTCCGCCCCCCAGCCAATCAGCTGCCACAGTAGTCATGCTGGCCCGACTCAGCCTTGCCACGGACCTCAACGGAGCAGGGACTAAAAATTGGGGAGAAAGAAGAGGGAAAATATTGAACCGTGCTCTTGGAAACTGTGGTCGGGCTGAGCTGCACCAGTCCGAGTTACGCTGAGTAGTGCCCTTCGAAAACTGGCTTAAGGCACGTCAGGCCTCACTTGGTTAAGGTCAGAGGTCAGGAGTAATCAAAGACCCATCTTACACTTACATCATCTAGATGATCCCAAAGACTTCTGAGTAAATATTCTGTAGACTGACAAAAGAAAAACTTGAACTTTCTGGAAGGTGAGCACCCCGCTCCATCTGGAATAAGACCAACAATAAAATATCATACCGGTCAGACATGGTGGTGGTAGTGTGATGGTCTGGGGGTGCTTTGCTGCTTCAGGACCACTCGCTGTAACAGATGGAATCATGATTTCTGCTCCTTAGCAGAACACTCTGAAGGAGAATGTCTGACCTTTGACCTTAAACAGACAGTTATAGCTTTGTCCTTTAAATATTGGAAATCACCATTTGAAAACTGCATGTAGTATTTAATAACTTCATTTATTTTTGTTTGATATTAAAAACGTATTCCCTCTTTCTTTTTCAGTGCCTTCTCCCAGTGCCTTAAAACTCGACACACAAGACTCCTTAGGAGCTACACAGGAAGTGGTTGCCATTAAGGATTACTGCCCGAGCAGCTTCACCACACTGAAGTTCTCCAAAGGAGATCGTCTCTACGTGCTGGACACGTCAGGTGGAGAGTGGTGGTATGCCCACAACAACACTGAAATGGGTTACATTCCAGCCGCTTACGTTCAGCCTGTCAACTTCAGGAACTCTTCGCTAAGTGACAGTGGGATGATCGACAGCCTCGGGGAAGGGTATGAGGATGGGTCAAGGGAGTTTGGGGGTCTTGGCGAGTGGACGGGGATGAATCTTAGGCCTTCCACCATGTACAACAACACTCCTTTTTCTGTGAACCCTTTTGTCTGTTCGTTGGACCAAAACTCCAAAGATGTAAGCGTGAGGAACTCAGCAGACCTTATTCTTTTTGATTCCCTTGAATCAGAGTCGTCTTGTTCTAATGGTGATACAATCATGAGGAATGGGTTCAGCAGCTGCCATATCAATACGCTCAACTCCACCAACCCAAACCAAGAGGTCACACCCAACTTTCACAGAGACAATCCTTTTTGTAAGAGTAAACGTTCTCATAGTTTGTCAGAACTATCCGTCCTCCAGGCACAGTCAAATCCAACATTACCTTCATCTGGATTCTTCACGGGTCTTACAGCTCCTTTACCTGAGCAGTTTCAGAGTAGAGAGGACTTCAGGACTGCCTGGTTGAACCACAGAAAACTAGCTCGATCTTGCCATGACCTTGACTCCTTGGGACAGAGTCCTGGATGGGGTCAAACCCAACCAGTTGAGACCAATATAGTGTGCAGACTGGACAGTAACGGAGGAGTTGTCCAGCTTCCAGACACTCATATCAGCATACACATTCCTGAGGGCCACGTTAGCCATGGAGACTACCAGCAGATTTCCATGAAAGCCTTACTGGACCCCCCTTTGGAGCTCAACAGTAACCATTGCTCTAGTGTAAGCCCTGTGGTGGAGATCAAGCTGAGCAACATGGAGACAAAGTCGTTTATAACACTGGAGATAAAAGTATCTGTATGTGTAAAGAAGGAGAGCGGTCATTGTGCTGAAGTACTTTGTGTCCGAAGTGATTGCAAAGAAGGACCTTACACGCCTATACTCAATGCTTACATATACAAGGATACGGTGCAGGTTCAGTTGGATAGTCTAGAACCATGCATGTACATTGCTGTTGTGGTCCAGTCTCGGTACATCAACCACAATACCACAGTTTGGGACCACATGCAAAGGAAAGTCACTCTGGGTGTATATGGACCCAAACACATTCACCCTTCATTCAAGACAGTTGTAGCCATGTTTGGGCATGACTGTGCACCTAAAACCTTGCTGGTGAACGAGGTGACAAGGCAGGTGACCTCCACTCCACCAGTGGCACTCCAACTGTGGGGAAAGCACCAGTTTGTGCTGGCATTCCCTCAGGACCTACAGATTGGTTTGTATTCCAACATGTCAAACTACCTGGTGAAAGCGAGCGAAGGCGCTGGGATAATTCGGGGGTTTCAGATCAAACTAGGGAAGGTGAGCAGGCTTCTTTTTATGATCACATCTCACAACCCCAGCAGCATCTCGGACTTCACTCTCAGGGTCCAGGTCAAGGATGCTCTTGACTGTATCCTCACTCAGTTCTGCGTCCAAACCCCACAGCCGCCATCAAAGGCCGGAGCAAGGATCGCAGGTCAGAGGAGGTTTTTGAAAAAGAAAGAAGTTGATAAAATTGTGCTGTCACCGCTGGCTGTTACCTCAAAACACCCAAAGTTTCAGGATCGGTGCATTACCAATGTGAAGTTTGGGAAGCTGATCAAAACAATAATCAGACAACATAAGAGTACATATCTGTTGGAATACAAGAAGGGAGATGTTATCGCTTTGCTCAGCGAGGAGAAAATCAAAATACGGGGTCAGCTGAGGACAAAAGAGTGGTACATTGGATACTATCAGGGCAGGATGGGGCTTGTTCATGCCAAGAATGTTTTGGTTCTTGGTAAAGTCAAACCCATTTACTGGTGTGGACCAGACCTAACAACCACAACGCTGCTGGAGCAGATCCTAAAACCTTGCAAGTTTCTGACCTACATCTACGCTACTGTCAGGACAGTTTTAATGGAGAATTTAAGTAGCTGGAGGGCATTCGCAGATGCTCTTGGATACGCAAACTTGCCACTGAATTCTTTTTGTCGTACGGAGTTGGACAACGAACCGGAGAAAGTGGCGTCGGTTCTGGAGAAGCTGAAGGAGGAGTGCACCAACACGGAGAACAAGGAGAGGAAGTCCTTCCAGCGGGAACTCATGATGGTAAGTCAAAAGTTCGTCAACAGAAATGTCATTTTCAGAGCTCTAGAGTACGACCATGTTGGTTGCAATTGGTGATTTAAGTTTTCAATGGCGCACCTGAAAAAAATCTCAGGTCACACCACTGTGACCAGTTGTTTGAGGGGAAAAAACGCTCAATATCTCCCTGAGGTTCTACGTCAGACACACTTTAGTAGTCTCTTATCGTGGTGTAAACAGCTAATCATGCATGTTTACATTTGTGAGCGAGGCTAAGCTAGTCAGGTAAACAGGGAGGATGTAGCGCTGTTTTCTAGATTCAAGATTCAAAAACTTTATTATCATTCATACAGAGAGTGTAGTCGGATAAATTACGTTTCGTGCGGACTCCTTGTGCAGTACATAAGCATCAAGTATCTACTCATCCTTGATGAAACTCCAGAACCACATCTGTTGATACTCAGTCATAAATGTGACACCACACAAAGATCGGTGAAGTTATGAAGCAGAAAATTTCTGAAACATTTAGAACATTTGTCAGCTGAAGCTAGAAAAAGTTACATCAGTTATATCCAAGTATACAATCCTAACGAAAGCATTATGGCTTCATTTGTTTCAGGTCAAAAATAATAAATAAAATGTGTTGACCGACGGAGTCCCGCTGTTTGATTTATCATTAATTCTGTGAAACAGCAGGATTTCTCCCCGGCAGCCTTTGTTGTTGTGTTTGTTACAGTCTGAGAGTGTGAATGTTCTTAAGTCCTCAGTCACATCAATAGTAAACAACATTCCCTGCAGCCTGAGGTGGCTCACATGAAAAACGAAGTGGAGTTGACGGAGAAAATCCTGTAAAAGGGAACAGATTTTCCTCTGTTTGGGTGAAAACAGCTCCAGTTGAGTTGTTGCTCGTGGGCCTCGATGCATCTCCTTTCTGTGATGGCGCCGACTTCCTGCAGGATGTAAAGTGATCCCGAGGTGGTTCCCTCCCAGGACGGCATTATTCAAAAACTACTTGAGTAAAGTAGTTGAGCTGATGAAGTGTTGATGCTGTTGTTTGCAGCTCAGCGCTGCTGGAGGTTTTTGCAGCCTGAGGATAAAGTGCTTTGTTAAATGTGCGTCTCACAGTTGCTGTGTAGGTAAATGAGAGTGTTTTTGCTGTGGGTGCGTTTTCCCCCGGAGTCCTAACCGGAGCGTTTCTCCTTGTTCCTTTTGGCTGGAAGTCAGTCCCATCATCTCTCTCCATCCACATAGAATGATTCTGATATTCTTCTGAAGCTTTTCAATCTCTGAACCAGTCCGTATCCTCGACCCTACCGAGGTTCATGTTTCCTAATGACAGACTCAGGCGTCCTTCGCTGTGGTCCTGTGGTGTTTCTCTGATGTCAGAAACGCTTTCATCCCAGAGGACGAGGGAGGTGTTCATCCACTGACCTCTAACACGTGCACATGAAATGCTGACAGATAATCTACTTCTCAATAAAATCAATCAAATTTTATTTATAATGCACTTTTCATACTTTGAAAGCAGCTCAAAGTGCAGTACAGATTAAAATAACCCCACATAACCCTCAGTACCCACCCCTCCCAGCCAACCCCATCCTCCCCTACACACACACACACACAGACACACACACACACACACATGCGTCAAGAATACAAGACATTGGCGTCTGGCTGAGTTCAGAAAAACCATAAGTCTGGGAAACGTCATCGGTGGGGCGATCTGACCCGGGAGCATCAGGTCAGCTGGTCTGGACAAGGGCGTCATAGTCAAATGACGCTCCCGGGGCAGAGGGCCCCCTAGAGGAAACACTGGATGAAAGTAATAAAAATAAATAAATAAAATACAATTAATAATGGTAATCAAATAGAAATAATTAAGACAGATAAAAAGTTAATGAATAATATTAAATAAATAGTAAAACAACTGTAATGTAAAATATGTTGTAAAACTAAAAAGATGTAGTCAAACTAAAACATGCTAACAAACAATAATAATAGTAATCAATTAAAAGCTAAGCTAAAAAGGTGAACCTTAAGCCTGCTCTTAAAATACTGAATGTCCCCTGTGGCCCTGAGGTCCTCCGGCAGCGCGTTCCAGAGATGAGGGCCATAATACTTGAAAGACGCCTCGCCATAGGTACGTGTCCTGACCTAGGAAAAACGAGGAAGTGGCTGCCGGAGGAGCGCAGAGGTCGCGAGGGTTCATAAGGTAAAAGAAGTTCTGCAAGATAAAAAAATCCCAACCCATTGAGACACTTTAAAACCATTAAGAGAATCTTAAAATCAATCCTGAAACATACGGGGAGCCAATGCAATGATTGTAAGACCGGTGTAATGTGCTCCCGCCTCCTGGTCTTTGTCAGGACACGTGCTGCCGAATTCTGTAGTAGTTGTAAACTTGAGATGGGGAAGACCAGAAAGCAGGGCATTACAATAATCCATTCTACTGGTGATAAAAGCATGCATCAGCGTCTTCGTATTGGCCCGAGAGAGAATGAGGCATACTCTGGCGATGTTCTTTAGATGATAAAAACCTATTTTTGTCACATTTTTAATGTGGGGGATAAAAGACAGAACCGAATCAAAAATCACACCCAGGTTCTTCACTTGTTGTGAAGGATTAAAAGACAGTGATTGTAATTTTGGTAAAAGTCTCTCTCTCTGAGCATCAGGACCCATAACTAAAACTTCAGTTTTGTCCTGGTTGAGCTGGAGAAAGTTTTCTGCCATCCAGGATTTGATGTCTAAAATGCAATTAAAAAGTGCATCCATTGGCTGTGTGTCATCAGGAGACACGGAGATGTACAACTGTGTATCATCAGCACAACTGTGAAAGTCCACTCCATGTCTCCTGATGACACCACCAAGAGGGAGCATGTAAAGTTTAAAAAGCACTGGGCCTAAAATTGAACCCTGGGGCACACCACATGTGATCTCATGGACCCTAGAGGAACAGGTATCTAAACTCACCATAAAAGTCCTGTCTGTGAGATAAGAGGTGAACCATCTGTGGACAGCACCAGAGAGGCCGATCTGTTTTAAACGGGTTAAAAGAATAGTGTGGTCTACTGTGTCAAAGGCAGCACTTAGATCCAGTAGAACCAACACTCTCACCCTCTGTGCATCGTAGTTTATCCTAAAATCATTAAAAATCTTCAGAAGGGCCGTCTCTGTGCTGTGGTTTGCCCTGAAGCCAGACTGAAATTTCTCTAGGACGTTATGAGCATTAATAAAATCATTTAATTGAATTAAAACAAGCTTTTCTAAAAGTTTGCTTAAAAATGATAAATTAGATACCGGTCGATAATTATTTAAATCATTAAAATCTAAATTGCTCTTTTTCAACAGGGGCCTCACCACCGCCCCTTTAAAGGCAGCAGGAAAGACCCCCGTCTGAAGTGAGCAATTCATCACGTTTAAAATCTCATCCCTAGATGGAGCATAAAACTGTCTAAAAACGGAGTAGGAATTGGATCCAGAACACATGTGGTGAGCCTCACTGAGGAGAAAACTTTGTCAAGGCTCTCAGCTTCTACCAGGACAAAACTGTCCAGCGTTTCCTCTGGTAAAGACACACTCTCAGACTTATCTAAAACCATGTTACTAGAAGATAAAATGTTACGTCTGATGGTGTCAACTTTTTCCCTGAAGTGGTCTGCAAATTCCTCACAGAGAATGTTTGAGGGGGTTTTCTGAAGAGTATTGTTAACTCTGTTGAAAATATTGTCTATGGTGGAGAAAAAGATTTTAGGATTATGTTTGTGATCTGAGATGAGTTTGGAGAAATATGTATTCCTTGAATTCCTTATTGCAGTATTGTAGGATTTGAGAAGTTCTGTATATATTTGATGATTTATTGTTAATTTATATTTTCTCCATTTTCTCTCCGCCACCCTGCAACTCCTCTTTAATCTCCTGATGTTTTCATTCCTCCACGGCGATGAAGTTTTCATGTATATGTGTTTGACTTTAGGTGGAGCTAGTTTGTCAAGAGCAGATTGAAGTCTGCTGTTAAAATCGTTGACATAAAATCACAGGGGGCGGGTTGATAAACAGGCGGGATCTTTCTAAAAGCTTCAAGAAAACCAGCAGCCACTTCAGGGGTGAGATGACGTTTCCTCACAGTTCTCACAGAGGGCTCCCGCTGGATAAAACTAGCAATGCTAAAAAACACACAATAGTGGTCAGAGATTGCCAAGTCAACAACAGAGGACACACTGGTGGACAGGCCGTACGTGATGACCAAGTCCAGGGTGTGTCCTCTGTTGTGAGTTGGCTGCTTGACATGTTGGTTAAAATCCATGACATTCAGAATATTTAAAAACTAATGGATCTGAAATATTGTCTAAATGCAAGTTAAAATTCACAGATAAAAAGTGCACTCTGCTTAGGAGGCCTATATACAGTAACACATAAAATTTGAGGGTTACTAAAAACAGCTGCAGTGTATTCAAAAGTACTAAAACTATCAAATAAAACAGGTTTGGCAGAAAGAGTTGATGAACTTATAAAAGCTGTGCCGCCTCCTTTTCTGCTACTCCTTACTGAATAAGTGAAAGTAAAGTTTGGTGGGGAGGCCTCTGTGAGAACAGCAGGTGCATCTGTACTCAGCCAGGTCTCCGTTAAACATAGGCCATGAAGACTGCAGTCTAAAATCAAATAATTTACTATAAAAGTTTTGTTCAGCAGAGAGCAAACATTTAAAACAGCCAGATTAAGAGTGGTTGAAGATGGAGTGACTGTTTTCCTAGCTGAAAATGAGACTTTTGGTAGTTGTTTGAGATTCTTGGGATTACATTTGTTTGGTTTATGATTGTTTGCTCGCTCTCTGCTGATAATAACAGGTATGAGTGAAGTATTGTCAGGTCCAAGTCCAATAGGTGCGTCACTGTTAAAATCCATGCTAAGATTGTAGGGGCCAGGACCAGCTGGACATCAGGAGGTGGTGGGGGCAGAGAGGGCGGAGGGGCCTGATGGGGCTAAGTTGGTAGACAGGGGTGGGCGTGGGAAGGCCAGGCTCATTGCCAGCATGCGGCTACCTTGTCTGTTTAGATGAATGCCATCTGCCCCAAACAGATGCCTCCTGCTCCAGAAAATGTTAAAATTGTCTATAAAACCAGTATTGTACATCACAGTGGCAGAGGAGAGCCAGTTGTTCAAAGATAAAAGCCTACTTAACGCCCAATTCCTCTTCCACGGGTGGGTGTGGGGCCAGAGATAAAAACAGCCACATGTGTGTTTTTTAAGAGATTAAAAAGGTAAATAAAATCCCGCTTGAGGAGCTCAGACTGTTGCTTACGGATATCGTTGGTACCAGCGTGAACTATGACTTTACTCACTGCCTTGTGGAGTTGAAGGAGCGCCAGGATCTTTTCAGCAATGTCCATCACAGTAGCTCCAGGGAAACAGACAGTGAGGGCACCTCTCATCCTTACGTGCCGAATGATGGAGTCCCCGATGATCAGCGTGGTGGGTGGCGATGGGTGTGCAGGTTGAAGCTGGGCAGTGGATCCAACCCCGTCCGGGGCCTGTAGAGTGTTGAGCCGAGTTTTACCGGGACTGCTGCGGATTCGCTGTGCATCCCCGGGTTTGGCGCAACGTGGAGGGCAAGTGGAGTTCGACTGCTGCTCTGGCCGCTGAGGTTTGGATGGAGAGCTGCGAGACTCCGGGGCTGTGAGAGGAGGCTCCAGAGCGCTAAAGCGGTTAGACAGTGGCAGGTCAGGTAGAGAAGATTGTTGGCGGGTGTTCCATAAGCTTCTGCCGCGGCCGGACCCGACCGTAGACCAGGCACCCTGGAGCACTGGAGTGGAGCTGAGGGGCACCGCTTTTGGTTTTGCCCCTAACTGAAGCCAGCGTTCTTCCTTAGCAGCAGATGTAACTCCAGCCTTTGGGGCTGGAGACTCGGCGATGGAACCTCCCTCCGCTGCTTCTCCGGGCTGGCAGGGAATGGTGTCCGCCAACTGAGCGCTGTCAGCGGCCGCAAGCGTCCGCCCGAAGATAATATCCACGTCGCGCTCATGCTCCTGGATTTGGTGGAGGGTAGAAATCCTCTGCTCCAGCTCCAGAACTTTCTGACTAATCTTAAAACATCCATCGCACCCAGGGCTGCAGGTGAGTGGAGGCATGTTAAAAGTAAACAGTCCACACTCCAAAAAGCGCTCCAGAGAGCGAAACAGATTAATAATTCAATTCAATTCAATTCAGTTTATTTATATAGCGCCAAATCACGACAAGAGTCGTCTCAAGGCACTTCACAAAGTAAACATTTCAATACAGTTCAGTTCATAAGCCAATCAGTAAAAAAGTTTCCTATATAAGGAACCCAGCAGATTGCATCAAGACACTGACTAGTGTCATTGTGTTGGTACAATCCTAATAATGATAAGATCCGTTAAGATCGGTTAAAACTAATCCAAAAAGTTGTTTAAAAAGGATTAGACCAGTTAAAAACCAGTTTAAAAAGGGTTAAAATCGTTTTGTTTGGGAGCAGACGTGCAGCTGATTTTAGATGAACTACAAAAAAATTAAATCACATTTTGAGTTTCACCAATGTGACTCTGATTTTACTGGAAAGAAATATGCTCAGTTTTAATCACCATTATTCAAGTTAAATGTTTAATTAAAAAAATTAGAAAATGTTTTGTATTCTGTCAGGTAAAGTGGGTCAGGACTTTTTAAAAATCAGAACTGAAAATAAACCTGACTTCAATCATTAAATGTTATTTGTTAACATTTAAAGACTTTATTTCTTGTGTGTGTGTGTGGGGGGGGGATGGGGGGGATGATATGAAAATTTGAAGAATGTGAACATGCTGAACATCTGAAGGCAGAGATAATGGAGTTGTCTCATTATATCTGATAGAGAGATTGAGAACACGTTTCCACCCGGACCATTTTAGATGTGACGCGCTCTGAGCCTGATCGTTTCAGTGTGTGTTCATAACAAATAAAGCAAGCTATATTTCAGATACACCTGTATACTATATACAGCACATCTGTATACTACAGATATACTGTTAACATAACCATAACATAACAGTGAGCTGATGAGGTTAAAGAGCGAGTAACACCTAAATCAACTTTTTTTGCTGATAACCTGTATGTGACTAATAGTGCTGAAGAAAATATTTTTAGTGCAACTTACACTTATATAATATTTCAGCCCAAAATCATAATTATATCTCCATCTTCAGGTTAAAACTCTGCTGTACATTGATTTAGAATCAGCCACAGCTGATGGCTATTAGGGGTGGGAATTGATAGGTTTTTATCAATATCAATGGCATTGTCGATTCTGTCTATCGATCCAATTCCTTATCAATTCCCTTATCAATTCCCGAGTAGTTCAATAGGTGGCAGAAAATGTATCGCACACAGTTTCCTGCATTATAACTGTCAGTTTATTTATGATAATCAATTGTACCTGGTATCGTTTGGAAAAATCATTCCAAATGTTCTCCTTTATGCTCCTTGTGAAGGCAGAGTCATCTTCTTGCTGTAGTTTTTGCATGATGGGAAAAATCTCACCACAGGTCGGACTTTAGTTGCTGGAGTCTGCTAGTGTGGAGATGTGTATATAAGGTAGGGTGACCATATTTCCATTTCCAAAAATGAGGACAGGGGATCTGTGCCTACCGATGATGCCACACAAACCACGTTGGGACCCATTTTTTTCCCGGTGTTATGTCAGAACACCTGGTTTAGAGCTAAAATTAATATCAGATTCTGCCAACAAAATGGCTCTAGAACAATTCATATGTAAACCGAGGTGTTTTTGCAAACACTATAATTAATACTCCTGGGCAGGGTTTGAATTACACAGAGGATCCTGGGGGAGCCCAGTGATGGTGGGTGGGTGGGGGGGGTCTGTTTGCCTTGGCCCCCAAAATGCCCTGATACGGCCCTGGATGTGGGACTGAATTTTGAAGGTGATCTGAGTTGTATCAAATATATAAATATTACACGCTTATGAATCATTGCTTTATGAAGGTAAAAACATGTAGTGGGATAAATCTACCAACATTTTCATTTTCAAGAACTTTGTTTTGTTTTCTTTTTTTTTTATTTGAATATTTTCCTGTCCTGTCTGTCTCTGATCTTCCTGCTTCTCCTCTCAATCCACCAGAATAAACTGTTTCCTGGCTTCCTCCTGATTCACCTCGAGTTACTTTTGAACTAAACAGGTCAATTAATTTACTGGCTGAAAAACAGTGGAGTGTGCGCTGGCGGCCGTGCAGGTGAGGTGAAATCACCTGAGCACAGGTGAAGCGCTCTGCTGCGGAGCGCGTCAGACACGAATAAATGATACGATTAAAAGACATAAGTACCAGATTATATGAACGGACATGAACGATCGCGTGTTAATTATATTTTTGGTGGCGCCACTTTGAGAATGTTACTGTGGCCGTGCGCAGCTGCCCGGCGCGCATCAATAATCAGCATTATCTGTCCTCTCCGCTCAAAAAAATCCCCAGTGCGCTGAGAGTCCATATAAATAATGTAATATAGGTAGAAACAGGATCTTTTTTCGGGCTTCCCCTGGGTGTGTAGGTTGACGGCTTCCAGCTCCCCCGTAATTCAAACCCGGCTCCTGCATGCGTAAGCTGCGCAACGTGCGTGGTGACGTCATTTGCGCCGCCTGGAATTGATAAGAGAATCGTTTGCAAAAATGGCGAACGATTCCTAGGAATTGAAACAGTGGGAACCGGTTCTCAACAAGAACCGGTTTTCGATTCCCACCCCTAATGGCTATAGAGCTGCAGGGTGGCGTCTGTATCGTGCTACGTGGCTGCACTGAACTAGACTCCAGTTGAATCTCGGCCACACCTCCAGCTGACACAGCCACTCACCTGCTGATATGAAACATTACGGCTCGGAGTCGCTCACCAACTTAAAAAAACATCCTCCTCCCCTCTTTCTTCTAGTGATTGTGGTAGACAGGAAACCCTCCAGCCTGCTGCAGTTTCTGTTTTTGCTTGTTCTCCTGAGCGGTGAGTCTGCTGTGTGTGTGTGCTCGTGTGCACGCGCTTGTCAGCGACTCATTTTTCCGACTGAGAAACTCAGAGAGTGCGTGGGGGGTTGAGGGGGATGCTGTCAATCACTGCCTCAGTGCCGTTCTATCAGGCTCTCCAGGCGACGCCTCCTTTAGGCACATTTTTCTAGCAGCTGTTGGATGTTAACATTACTAGCACCTTTTAGCATAAAGCAGCTAATTATTAGCTACTGCTGTTTTTTAAACTCAAAGAAATAGTATGGTGTCATTCAAGGTATGGTGGTATGGTATAAGTATGGTGTCAAATCAAGACTTAAAGCATGTTCAAGTGTCTCCTTTGTTATCTTTATCTTTGAAGGAAATAAAACAGCAAATTTAATATTTTTGAACACATTTTTATTAACAGACCAAACACACAAGCTGCTCATTCAACATTTTCTCCTCAGATATTTAGATTTTTTAATCTTTATTATCATTTTGAGTTCTACTTTTACAGGAGTTTTCTGGTGACGTTAGTGTTGGATTTCTTGTCTGGTCACATTTGAAATCTCCTGCTTCAACCAGACTTACGCAACGTTTTCCCTTAAGAGAAGCGAACTGTCGTTACGAGTCTACAGAAACAGGGTCGAGTGAGCCGAACAAAGTCAGCTTCTCAAAGGGAAAAAATAGCTCGTCTTATGTAATTCTCACTCAGTCAAACTGAAAAGCTGCGGCTCCAAAATCCTCAAAATATTTATTGTTTTTTTTCCACTGACCTGGTTTTTACTGTATCCAGATAAAACTTAACCTAAAAAAACTCAAATCCATCATTAATCTGTTTGTTAGTCGGCAGGAACGGAGAACTCCAGGTTTAGATTCCTCAGCGGGTTGTTCCAGGATTCCTGAGGGTCCGACTTCACCGGGAACGCTAATTAAAAAGATTTATGTTTAACGGAGTTGGAGGCTGATGATCAATCCCGTTCCTGAAAGTCTTCTTTTGGTTTGTGTAGCAGCAGAAGAAGCAGGAGAATGTTGGATGTGAGCAGAGGATTATAACGTTTCAGATCCAGAAATCTTCATTTCTTTTGTTCTTGTTGCTGTTTGGTTTCTGTCTCATGTGAGTCTTCTTGGTTTAGTTTCTCTATTTTTCAGTAACTTATAGGTTTAATAAATGTAATATTTGTGTTTTTTTCCTTCAAATTAAATTTTTCTAAATTCTTTTTCATGATTTCTGTTTGTAAAATATCTCATCAACCTCTTCGAAAACAAGAAACTAAATACAGGCAGGGAGACTAGCGAATAAAGCTTTAAAGCAGCATTCCGCAACTTTGCAGTTATATGGTCTCTGTCGCCCTCTAGAGGCTTGTTGTGTAACGTCACTGTCGTAACATTAAATCTTTCTCTCGGGCAAAAGACGTTCTCCTTTTCTTTTCCTAGATTCCTCTGATAAGAGATTTCTAGCTTTCTTTGGTGAATCTGCCGCTGCTACAGCGAGTCTACGTTATACAATTATGGCAAGCCAAAGGGATAAAACAATGTGCGTTCTAAACTCGCATTATGTCCGCCAAAACGCTCATTCAAGACACGCATTTTGGCAGACATAATGCTCGCTTTTAGAACACGCGAGTTTTTGCCCCCTTTGGCGTCAAAACGCACGTTCAAGACGTGCATTTTGGCGGACAAAACGCACGTTTAGAACGCACACTTTTTTATCCCTTTGGCTTGCCATATTCTGCCGTAAAACGATACCCAGTCAGTACATCCATCGCTACCCGAAGCACAAAAACTGTATAGCGCAGTAAACAGACGTGGGACCCCCAACACTATCACAGGTATGAAAATGAACATAATAGATAATACTATGATGCAAAAACTGTACAAAAAAAACATAATTTTAAGGTGTAAAAGTTGCGGAATGTTGCTGTAAATGTTTAACATGCGAGTATAAGTTATATAATGTTTAAAGTAGAGATCGACCAATATTGGTTTTTCTATTGCAGATTCCAATGCCGATATTTAGGAGACATGGTAAGCCGATGGCCGATATGTACTGCTGATTTTTATGGCTGATATCTAGATGTTTTCCACCATGTTTTCATACAAAAATTTCACTAATAACATCAGTTGATGCTAGGGGTGCACCGATAGATCAGTTGGACGATCTATCGGTGCGCCTCGATCTCAGGTTTTTCTCAAGATCGGTGATCGGCCAAAATCGGTGCACCTCTAGTTAATGTTACAGTAAATCACTGCTATAGAATAATTTTTTTGGACAAGTGTGTCAAAACAGGTACAAAAGTTTTGTTTTCAAAATTAGACAAATGAAAGTCTAAAGGAACAAATATGATTTTGTAGTTCAAACAGCAATGCTAAATATGTTCATTTATATTTGAGAACATTACCTCATGTCCAGTTGAAACTGGTGTTATTTCGTGAGTATTCATATCGGTTTTCTCAATAAAAGGAAATTGAAACATTGACGTAATCTGCTTTTAGTTAAGATAAAATCGGTATCGGCAAAAATTGGTATCGGCAAGTCAGGTTTTTCTCAAGATCGGTGATCGGCCAAAAACTGCAATCGGTGCACCTCTAATTGATGCACAAATTTTCTGAAGCCGAATCAGTTTTTGAACTCTGAATTTAACCAACTGTTAAATCTTAATTTTGTGCACTGCTCAGTGTTAAAGTCAGACACCTAAATAAAGTTAAATTAGAGTATTTATTAATCAGATGTTATTAGTGAATGTAAAAATACATTTAAATTAAATTTTGCAACAGCACCGCGCTGCCCAAGGTTGACTTTAAATTGGCTTTACTAAGGACAAATATCGGCAGTCTACCCCTAGTTTAAAGTTATTAGTTAATCTACATTTAATTAAAAGTAGAACTGAAAGCAGCCATGTGCTGAAACCAGTAGAAGAACTTCTGTTCTCTATAACAGAACCCCAGAACGATTCTGGTTCAGGTTCCTGTTTCCAGCTTATTAAACAACAAACACGATCTAAAAATAGAGACGACAGCATCACGATGAGATGATGCAGACGAGCAGGAAGTCCCAGAAGGAGACGGACAGACGGAGCTGACAGCTGACCGGGCGGCTGTCAGAGAAATAAGCTTTATCTTCAGAGGAAGAGGAGGGTGGGTGATGTTGACAGGTAATAGAGACAATGTAGGAAGAGATGGAGACAAAATGGAAATCATAAACAAAGAGTTTGAACTGTCAGATACAAAAGATTTCTTGTCAAATTCTACAGAAGCATAAAATTAATTATATTAGTCGTCCAAAACCCAGAGATTGTAATTGTGATTCAAATTTGATTAATCAAGCAGCCCTAAACTAACATGAGCTGTTCCCTCTGATGGACTCATTGCTGACCCTATCCATCCTTGTCACTACCAAAGAGGACCAGTTCTGCCTCCTGTCTTTTACTCACGGACATTGTCTCTAAACCAGACATCATGACTGGTCTTCTACACCTTTCCTTTCATTCTTGCTGAAACTCTTTTATCACACATCACACGGACACTTCTCTCCACCCATTCTGCTTCCACACGCTTCTTCACCTCTGTTCCAACCTCCATTTCTTTGGACCGTAGAGCCAAAGTATTTATAAGGATCTTCTACTCCCTGTAACATCACTGTTCTACTTGTGTCCCTCTCATAGACACACTTGGATTCTGTCTCGCTGGGACTAATCTTTATTACTCTTTCCCAGTACATATCTCCACCTCTCT
>SSNS01000594.1:232472-257852 GCA_006937985.1 Aphyosemion australe
TTTCCCACGGATTTACAACTAATCAGCATGAGTTAACCACAAGTCCCACCCAGCGACTCTAAAGGGCCATTCGTGAGTACATGTCCCGTGGCAGTAGGGCTGGGCGATATGGCCAAAAATCAATATCACGGTATATTGAGGAGTTCATCTCGATAGCGATAAAAGGACGATAACTACATGTATGCGCAAAAACACAAGTTGTCCACTAGATGGGGCTGTTGCGTGTATTAAGTTGAGTCACGTCATGTGACTCGAGGTGGTACAGCTTCTTAAAGGGACATGAACGTCACCAACCTACATACATCTTCTCATTTTTTTAATACCGAATTAATTTTGACGTGAGAAAAATGATATCGGTTATAGTCAGAAATTTCAATAACAATACATTTTTGATTTATCACCCAGCCCTACACTTGGTTGGCTCAGGAAATGGAGACACACGCATGCTACAAACTTTCTGTTAAATTACCCGTAAGTTCCGAAAAAACAGGCCTAGTTTTATTATTTACAGAGATTAAATGTTTAAGCTAATGCTCTGTGACTTGGTGCAGTCATTGAATTTCTTTTTAATTTTGTAAAACAGCAAAAACTGAAGCTATCTGTAACTAATGTATTTCTACTGAAGCATGGTCCAGACCAGTACCAGGGGCTGAGTTCGTTAACGTTATCCTTAAGCAGCTGATATGATTTGTTTTTATTACGGGGGGAAAAAAGTGCACAGAAGGTGGTTTCTCCTCATCGTGGGATTGGATCGTTTAACCAAACAGAGACTCTAGTTGTTGTTGTTTTTTATTCTTTCAGCCACAGCAGTCTTACCTCTGAACCTCTGAGGGGTTTTAGTTAGATGAAATCTTCCACTTTGCCATTAGACATCACTATATTCAAAGCATTCAATCTTTAAAAGACTGAAAACTGTATTTTTGTTACACTTTTGTTTAGAAGAAGCCTTTCTTTGATTGTGATCTCATCTCAGATAATAATTCTGTTTGTTTATTTACTGTTTTTCTGTCATTTTGTTTATAGTTATGGTTATTTTGTGATAGGAAACATATCCAAACATGTGAGTAATGTATGTATTTGTTCTGAGTGCCGACTGACAGATTTTGAAGTGTCTCCCCTGTGATGGGGAGTGAATCAGAGGTCCGTTCAGTATTATTGTTCAGAAAGTATCAATAAAAAGAAAGGTTGAACTTTACTGTGAACGTGTGTGGACACTTGTGCTTAAAAACACAGGATTTTTCTTATGTCTGCAGGTCGATGGCCATGTGATGCTTTTCACAAGCATTATAACAGGTAGTTTGATATTGGTCTCTATGTATAACATTTGATACCATAGTTAAAGTAACACTAAACTGTTTCCAGCTTCTCCACCCTACTGGTTGAAAGTGGAATTACAACTGTCATAAACATCTCTGCAGCAGCCTGCTGTAGCTAGCGCTAACAACGAGCTAACACTAACATGAGCCAACTGATACTAAATAAGCCAAGAAGTAAAAAGATCCACACTTTTGGGCAAAAAATATTATTACTCACAAGTCCAGTAGCAACAAAGCCAGGTCACAATCAGTCTATTTTGAATCAAAATAATAACTATTAATTTCTACTAGACACTAAGTCCTATGACAGTTCCATAAACGTAGGGGTGAATGTAACATAGCTAAAGGTTTAAATGCCCATTTTAATTTACTTCTTAATTTACTGCAGTTGTGGATTAGATCTTTGTGCTACATCCTCCATGCTCAACCATCACACTTATTATTCTATACAGTGTGTGTGTGTGTGTGTGTGTGTGTGTGCGTGCGTGCGTGCGTGCGTGCGTGCTCTCATTATTATGTAAATATGTTGTGTATTTAATGAGCTCCACACAAGAGATTCCTGCAAGTAAACACACACAGATCTTATGTTCTAATACATTCACACACAAATCCATCCAATTATGCTGCCTTTCTCATTATAATCCACTCACACACACACACTGAGTTTGATGTACTTAATTAAAGCAGATAATTATTCTCCCTCAGAGGACAGGACACCTTCAGCGTTGTCCTTTGCTTCTTGATGACTCACACTTCATGCTCGTCTCTAGGAGACAGTTTGAAACACTGAATATGTGTCTTTATGTGGTCCATATGGTGATCGATTATTTTATTTTAAAAGCAGCCAGACTCTCCTGTAATAGGTTAAAGTGGTTTTGATCAATAGATCTCCAGACTTTCAGAAGGGTTTTTGGAGTTTCTCGTTTCTTTTCTTGTTCCTGGTTGTTTTCAGATAGAGCTTTTGAGCTATGACCTCTGGGGCCCAACTCAAGGGATGAGCCAGAGCTGAGTTGACATATAGTAGAAGTAGAAAATGGGATTTAAACTTTTTCATTTCTATGTTTATTATAATTTTAGTTTTACAGAAGAGGATTCGGACCGCTGGAAAAAAAAATAATTCTGACTTTTATCTCAGAACCTCCACGGGGCGTTTAGAGGTGTGCAGAATGATTGTACAGTTTTCCTTTAAAAGCTATATATAAGAAATAAGTAATCAAAATTTTATTTTGATGGGCAAGATACTGGGTTTATGTTTACATCTACCAGCCACTAGAGGGCACCTTTGCTGTAAAAAGTCCGCTCGGCAAAGCGAGGCTGGGACTGTGTAAAATGGCGGACTCAACAATTCAAGCAGCTGATTCTGAGCCCAGAAGATGTTCTAACAGTAAATACTGGTAAAAAACGTATTAGTAGAAATTAGCCCTTACCCTGTATATTTCATCACTGGACATGGTGCTGGCTGGTCACTTCATGTACCAGCAGTGAACCAACACCCCGACGGCTGCAAAATTAATTCTGTTGTTGCAATACCACCTCTAACCACTAGATGTCGCTATAGTGTCCGTGTTCCATATTCAACTTTTAAAGTCAGAGTTCTGATATTAAAGTCAGTTACTTTTCTGTTTTTTCTTTCCAGTGGCCCTAATCATTTTCTGAATAGCGTTGTGAACCTTTTAAGTTAGAATGTAAACTTTTAAAAACCTTGATTTTTTTGTGACTTATTTAAAGTAACACAGAGCACACAAATCAAAAAGACACTGTTGAACAAAAAATATTTCTTGCAAGTCCAGTAGCAACAAAGCCAGGTCACCTTCAGTCCGTGATTTATAGCCTCCTTTAGCTCCCTCAAACTAGAGTAGGCCACACCTAAGTGCCTTGGGGGGGTTGTAGAACCCTAAGATGGCGCTATACAAATAAAGGCCATTTACCATGCTTCCAAAGACATTATTCTCCTACTTTTACTTCCAGGGTCTGCCATGATGCCAAGAGAAAAGCAAATTTCATGTGCTTTTTATTGACGATCGGCGAACTGAAAAAGCTAACAGCTAGCATTACAGCTAACAGCTTTAATGCAGGTATAGAACACATACCAACTCCACAAAACTGGTAAGTGCAGTATCTGGCCAGCAGAGAGCTGCAGAGTGGTGTCAGATATGAAACTGGTCAAGTTTCTAACTCAGCAATCATTGAGATCAATGTTAAAGCTTTAGCTTAAAGTTTAAAAAAACTAGTGTTACTTTAAAAACAAAGTGCAGCAAATCTTCTGGAGCAGCTTCAGTTCACTTCATTGTTTACTCAACCTGTTTTTCTGCTCAAACTGTTTGTTCTTGGGGAAATTTACTCTAAACTTGGTTATTTTTTAGGAGAGCTGCTAAGTTTGACATTTAATTCAAACAACAGCCCTTCCCTCTGAACTGCAGCTGCTCCACAGTGAGCATCCCAATGATCCAAGAAGCGATGAGTTTTTGTAAAGCTTTTCTTTATAAAGAACTGTGACGTTTATGAGGATAACAAATAAATGATCTACTGAGAGGTTTTCCTCTTAGGAACAGAAGTAGGCCAGAGTCTCCCTGCTACCTGATTCTTTTGTATATTTGATGTTTTCTATCTAAAAGAAGCAGAATTGAAATAAACACCTCAGAGTGATGACAGGTTTCAGCCTGCCTGCATGGCTGATCAGAGAAGAAACCTGTGATTTTTCTCTTCTCCATTAATTGGAGCAGCTTTTGAAAACCTGAAGCAGGTGGCGAGATGAAACGCTCTGGGTCACGTTTGATCCGGAGGGTCTGGAGTGGAAACAAGCCAGGATGGTGACACCTGGAAAAGGGCCCTCAAAGGGAGAAGAAAAGCCCCTTGGTCTGGTTTTAGTCACGTCCCGGGGCCCTCAGCCACTCCAACACCAAGGCTTCAGTCACGGTGATGATAAGCAGGAGCCGTGACCCACATCCACCTTCACAGACGTTTACTGGAGGGTTTCACAAACACACCAACTTATCTATAGCTTCTGTTCCTTACATTGTCTTCAGAAGGTCAGGTGGTGATTTCACCTCCAGCTGGTGAAGGAACAGCGAGGGATCGATGGAGTAAATTAGAAGGGCGGTGAGGAGTTTAGAGTTGTGCTCTTATTAATTTAATGTGTTTGTGTGTGTCTGATTCGACTCATTGATCTCACACACACACACACCCTCATTAGAAGCGCAATCGATGACGGAGGAGGACGATTAGTGATGACTCAGCTCGTTGTTGTTTAGGGACTGGATTTCCTCTCCCTTGCGCTAACAGCTGCTTCCTAAAGCGAGCACAAACCTTTCCACTTATCCTGACTAATTAGGCCGTTTTGTTTCTGCCCCAAAGCCGTAAATCCTTTTATCAGATAACCAAACTGCATCTGCTGATGGGAAACTAAAACAGCCTTCTGCAGGTTCGTCATCCATGGAAATCTGTGGGTTTTACACTTTTCCACCTGAGTTCTCATGAGGTCATCACGGTGATGAATGTGTCGCTTTAACTGCCACGCCAAGAAACAAGCAACACACTTTTTTGGGGGCCAATTCATAAAATGAAGCAAGGCAATAATGACTTATTCTAATGTCTAACCTTTTATTGAAACTTCTCATATTTTCTAGGTTTTTTTGGTTTAGTATGAGTTTTTTTTCAGTTAACCTGCTAATTAAAGATGTAAATAAACCAAAACAGCAACTTGATTCAGTGACTTTACTCGATCATAAAAACCCAATCAACATGGTTCCAACCGAAAGTTTTGTACATTTAGAAAAGGATCAAATCTGTCCCATTCCTCTAATGAAGTCAGAACTTCTGTTCATCTGAAGCTTAAAAGCATATTTGGAGCTTAAAGGGAATTATCACTAAACAGCATCTTTGTAACAGATGATAAATATTCATAAAGGGTCTCAAAATGTGCTGAACAGCACACGGATTGAGGCCCTATTTACACGTAGCCGTTTTTTTTTTATAAAACGAATATCTGCCCTCCCAAAAAATAGCGTCCACACCACCTCGTTTTTAGAAAAAACTCCATCCACACGTAACTGCATAAGTGCATTGTTAAGCACATTCATAGGCATGCCAGACCTGTAGGCGGCAGTAGTTCCCCCAAATCCTATCCATTTCATCTTCCTGCTCAACTTCAACAAAACATGAAACATGGCCCCTAGCTCGCTTGTGTGCACCGATAAGGAGGTAGAATTGCTCTTAAATGTAGTTTTGGAGTAGAAAGTCATCAAGCGTCAAAAAGCGCTTTGACGATTGATAACGCGAGTACAGCTCTGAGGGCATCCATGTTGTAGTGTAAACACAGGTCACACATGAGCTGTCAGCATTTTTGTCGCAGACAGTGACGTGAAACCTAAAACTCCGGTTATTTCTGTACACAAAGAAATGCTTAAAACGGAGAAATCGTTGCGTAAATCTGCGTTTTCGTGTGGATGACAGGCCGGATCGTAGAAAAATATCTTCGTTTTGGGAGATACCTGGCTACGTGTGAACAGGGCCTTAACATAAACAACAAGGGCCCTGAGACAGAACCCTGTGGTACACCCTAGGCACAAGAGACTCTCAGTTGAAGGAGGGAACATGAAAGGAGTATAATGTCAACGGCATCAAGAGCTGGTACTGGATCAGCAGGACAGAACATTTATCTGTAGACCAGCTGGAAGGATCTAGAGTCATGGAGATTAATCTTTGTTTATTTAGAACTTTGATATATGAACATATAATGCCCACCTGCAACTGTTTTTGATTTTTATAGATTTTTATTTATGTATGTATTGTAACTTCTTAATTATTCATTATCTGTGATGTATGCTCATTAGTTGCGCCGTTTTTTTTTTTTTATTAATTATTTTTTTTAGTGCCTTTGTTCTTACCCCATTAATTTTATGTTTGCTTGGAATATGCTTTGTCTTCTATCTTGGTGTTTTGTTTACTTTGTAACTTTTGATAGAGGACCCACTTGGAAACGAGATGGTTCATCTCAAGTGGCTGATCCTCCAAAAAGATAAGTTAAATAAATATATATATATATATATATATATATATATATATATATATATATATATATATATATATATATATATATATATATATATATATATATATATATATATATATATATATATATATTCACATATATAGGATGGCTTGCTAGGCTAGTTTAAAATATCTACAAGTCCAAAATAAAATCTACAGAGGATTTCTGAGACAAAATAATCTGAATTTCATGTATTTTTCTAAAATTAAAGTAATCATATATTAATTTTCTATTAAATCTGTGTTTCTTTGATAAGTCACTTCCTGGTTTATTAGTTTAATGTTTACACATAAAAAAGTAGATTACTTGGCTGTATTAAAAACTCATCCTTTCAATATTCACATTTCTTTCTAATCATTAATCTAAAGAAATGTCTAATCTAATATAATCTAAAGGAATTTCTGTTGAGTAAAACAGTACAAATACATTTTATTTAAACAGCAAAGTAAAGTTTTAAACCAACATATAAAATAATTAATAGTAAAGTTCTTTGCTGCCCTCTAGTGGTCCCAGTGAGTTATTGTACAGCAATAAAAAAAGATTTTATGAACATTTTGTTTTATTATTAGTAGAAAATACATTTATATATAAAAAAAGAATATAAATTTATTTATACACAGGGATCAGATAAGAGTACAGAGATAATATATTTATGCTCATTTTTTGCCCTGATTTACCTATTTTAAAGATTTCTACTGATTAAAACTAAAGGTTTTTTAGTTGTTCTGGATCATATGAGAAGGTAAAGAGCTGTTCATCAGCTGTTCGGTTTCATCACCAACTTCAACCACAGTGCAATGTTTGTTCAGGGACATGTTTAAATTTAAATAATCCCTTAAATAATGAGGCCACGTGGATTTTGTTTGATCAAATTTTTTTGTTTTAAATAACTCATCATCAGCTTGGAAACTTGACAAAAAACCTACTTTCTGTTTCACTTGGCTGCAGGAAAAATAATAAAAATTGAAAATTTATATCCATTTAGCCGATGATCAGAAGTGTTTTATTATTATCAATTGTAAATATTCTAGATTTATTTAATCAGAACCTTGTGTAGGGAAACTTTTAAATTATTATTATTATTAGTGGTAGTGGTAGTAGTGATGGTGGTGGTAGTAAAACATGTAAGTCAACACTTGGAAATAATAAAGTAGCCTGAACCCTAGTGAAATAATAACTTAGTTTTGAGGAATTTAAAAAATATAGAATAGAATAGACTTTATTGATCCCACAGTGGGGAAATTCACTTGTAACAGCAGCACCAGCACTCAGAGGATAATTAGAAGAAAAATAAAAAACAAGTATATGCAACAAATGACTGCTTTACTTGACTGCCTGAAAGAGGTTAAACAGTGGATGGCCTTTAACTTCCTGAAAATAAATGAGTCAAAAACTGAGATTTTGTTATGGTAATCAGCAGGGTTCGAATTACGGGGGAGCTAAAGGGAGCCCGGCTCCCCTGAAAGGGCGCCGGGCTCCCCTGGAAGCCCTCAACTAACACACCCAGGGGGAGCCCGATAAAAGTTCCAGTTCCTACATATATTACATTATTTATTTGGACTCTCAGCGTACCGGGTCTTTTTTTGGGCGGAGAGGATGGAGAGCGGCAGAGCGCTGATTACTGATGCGGTCCGCCGGGCAGCTGCGTCCTGCGCACGGCCACAGTAACATTCTCAAAGTGGCGCCACCAAAAAAAACATAATTAACACATGATCGTTCATGTTTGCTCATATTTTCTCTTTCATTTGTGCCTGACGCGCTCCGCTGCTGCAGCTCCCGTGCTTCGGTGACGTCACCTCACTGGCGCGGCCGCACAGCTCACATTCCGCAATTTTTGCGGTTGACAGATCTTTCTGATCTGCTAATTTCAAAAGTAACTCATTAGTTGAAAATGAAGATGCCATGCAGCAGTTTTTCTGGAGGATTGAGAGGAGATGCAGCTAAGACACAGACAGGACAGGAAAATAGTCGCATAAAAAAAACCCAAAGTGCTTGAAAAGGAAAATGTAGGCAGATATATCCCACTACACGTTTGTAACTTTACAATAATAATAATAATTTATAAGTATGTAATATTTATTTATTTGAAACAATTCAGATCACCCTCAAAACTCAGTCCCACACCCAGGGCCGTTTCTAGGCATTTCAGGGACCAACCCCCCCCCCCGTCTTAGTGGGCTCCCCCGGAAGCCTCTGTGTAATTCGCACCCTGGTAATCAGGCACTCCTGGAGTCTGCAGAGACACCCTTTGGTCTATGTTCGTCTTTTTTAAAGCCTTGTGTCAAAAATCTGGGCATACGTTTAGATGGTGATTTGAAGTTCCGGTCCCAGGTAAACACGGTAGTGAAATCAGGCTTCTTTCATTTGCGGCAACTTAGCAAGATTCGACCATACCTGCCTACAGATGTTTTCGAGGAAGTAATTCACATGTTTATTTCTTCGCGCATAGATTATTGCAATTCAATCTATTTAGGTATAGATCAACTTTGCCTGAATTGCCTACAACTACTACAAAATGCAGCAGCTCGTTTGCTGGTCGGGAGCAAAAAGTGAGACCACATCACACCAGTCCTTGCATCGTTACACTGGTTAAATTTCGGATCAACTTTAAAATCTTGCTTTTTGTTTTCAAAGCTCTGCATGGATTGGCCCCGTCCTATATTTCAGAGCTATTGACCCCGTATGCTCTGCCCAGATTTATGCGATCCAGCACTCAGTCTCTGCTTGTGGTCCCACGAACTCGACTAAAAACTCGGGGTGATAGGGCCTTTTTGGTGGCGGGACCGACCCTTTGGAACAAGCTTCCCTCGTACATTAGGGCTGCTACGAGTGTCGCTCATTTTAAATCACTTGTGAAGACCTATCTCTTCGATCTGGCTTTTAGTTGATAGTGTTCACATTATTTTTTTTTTATGTATTTTTCTTATGTTTCTTTTTTATCCTAGTATCATCTATTTTTATATTTTATATTTTCTGTTTTTAATCTTGCTTTTATATGTTGTCCAGCACTTTAGGGCAGCCTACGCTGCTGGAAATGTGCTTTATAAATAAAGTTGACATTTACATATATACACATAGGCATGATCTAGTATTGTAATCTTCGATCACCAAAACCACGAATAGAAAATGAGGAAAACTTGGGTTCCAACCCTAAGCAGCATACAGGATGATACCAGTACAGCTTAAACTGAGGAGTTAAACACTCTTACAGCAGAGGGGATTATGTCTGGCTGGACTGGAGAATATTTCACAGCAGCTCTGATTATTTATTAAATGTTTTGTTAAATGCACAAACCTTCACTTCTGTCCTGTTGTCTCTGGTTCACAGCCTTTCAGTCCAATAGTATCCTATAATTAGTTTTTGTAGTCATATTTACATCAATTTAATTTGATAATTTCCCATTGAGAGCAAAACAAATCCTAATCTGCTTATCTGATAGATTTCTGGTCATAACAGGGCCGATGCTGAAGTCTGAACTTAACCCTAACCCAGCTGCTTCTGCTGAGTGAAGCTTGAGGCTCATCAAAGGCACAAGAACACCTGAGTGGCACTAATTGAACCTAAAAGGTGAAACTAATCTATGAGACAGACTCATTCCATGCAAAGCCAGATGTTTCAGCCTTTATTTGTTATAACTGTGATGATTCTGGCTACAGCTGATGAAAACCCCACATTCAGAATCTCAATTAAAATATAGTGAAAAGGTTGAATATTCTAGACTCAAAGTGTCACACTCTAATCAGCTGATGAATCCAGAACACCTGCAGAGGGTTCCTGAGCCTTTAGATGGTCTCTCAGTCTGAGCTGGATTACTGACATAAGTGGACTTTTGCTCCAGATTCTCATTTCTGAGTTTCACCTGTAGACCACATTAGAACTGGCTCTGCTAAAAACTACAATACTTAGATTATTCAGAGCTTAACTAGATTATATTAGACTGATAGCAGAGTTCTTAGAGAACAGTTTGTGATTGGTTAAACCTTCATTTGATTTGTGACAGTTCAAAAAATGCAGATTTCAGAACTTTATTGCATCTGACCCACCTTAGGTCTGATCTAGTGTAAAAACTACAACACCTAAACTCTTCAGACCTGGATTAGATTATTCTACATTAACAGCAGAATCCATAAATTCCAGGTGGTCATTTGTGAAAGCTTTAGTTCAAAGAAGGCCACTTTCTTCTTTTTTTATTATGAGTTTGGATTATCATATTAGTAACATATTTTTTAATTTAATGGGTTGATGTTGAAATTTCAAGAGTTCTGATTGGTCACCCATGAAATAAAACATTTTACATTTTATAATTACAACAGATTAAAGGTACTTGGGTGGAAACATTAGTGGGAATTAAACTTTCTGAATTCAAAACTTAAAAAGGGAACCAACTTCAGCTTCATATAAAATAAAGAGCAACAACATAAATAAACAAAAAAAAAACAGCCAAATGAATGAGAAAAATAATCTAATTTAAAGTATGCATTGCATTCCAAATAAGTTCAGGTTACCAATTTCAGGATAATGCATACTGGTAAAATAGGACAGGGTGTGTAAATACAGATGTGTGTGTGAGTGAAAAGTCTCAACATTCCCCACACTTTTGAGAAGCTTGCAACGCCCCTGGTGGGTGGAAGGGGTTTCTTAAGATGGAGGTCATCTTCCCCAGCATCCTCCTTTCACACGTCTCCTCAACAGAATCCAGTGGGCAGCCCAGAACCGAGCTAGCTTTGGTAGCTAGCTTGTTCAGTCTCTTTCTGTCTCGGTCAGAGCTGCCTACACCCCAGCAGACCACAGCAGAATGAATAACAGAGCCAACAACAGAGTGATAAAAGGATTTCAGCAGCTGGGATTTAACTCTGAAGGACCTCAGCCTCCTCATGAGATGGAGGCGGCTTTAGCTCTTTTTATAGAGCATCTGTGTTGTGGGACCAGTTCAGTTTACTGTTGAGGTGAACACCCAGGTACTTAAAGGTGTTCACCACCTCAATGTCTGCTCCCTGGATGTTTACTGGTGAGTGAGGAGGAGTGTTTCTCTGGAAGTCAATCACCATTTCCTTTGTTTTACTGGTGTTCAAGCGAAGGTGGTTACGCTCACACCAGTCCACAAAGTCCATGATGACTGACCTGTACTCCTGGTCGTCCCCCTCAGACACACAGCCGACGATGGCTGAGTCATCAGAGAACTTCTGGAGGTGACAGCTGCTGGTGTTGTAGGTGAAGTCCGAGGTGTAGAAGGTGAAGAGAAAGGGTGAGAGCACTGTACCCTGTGGAGCTCCAGTACTGCACACAACCACCTCAGACGTACAGTTGTGCAGCCTCACGTACTGTGGCCTGTTGGTGAGGTAGTTGGTGATCCATGAGGTCAGATGTTCGTCCACTCCTGCACCCCTCATCTTCTGCTGCAGTAGACACGGCTGGATGGTGCTGAAGGCACTGGAGAAGTCGAAGAACATGATCCTCACGGTGCTTTTTTGCATCTCGAGGTGAGTCAGAGCCCGGTGCTGCAGGTAGATGAGGGCGTCCTCCACCCCCATGTTTGGTCTATATGCAAATTGAAGTGGGTCTATTTCTGGGCTCACCACTGAACGCAGATGGGTGAGGATGAGCCTTATATATAACATTAAAATAAGTCATAAATATTTTCTGTGCTTTCATTAACATTATTCAAACAAAATAACACATGGACATGTATTAATGTGTAAATAACTAAAAAGTACAATAAAATAAAACACACTAGAACTGTTGGCTGAAAGCTGCCTTGTAACCCTTAACCTCTGACCTCTTGTGCATAAATGTAACGTGTTTATCTGTGACCTGTTCGGTGGTCTGTAATGTTTTATATGACCTCATAGGGATTGCTGATGTAAATTAGCATTCCTGCTATAATCCAAATTAACAGATGTTCATTAATGTCCCATCTAATAAATAACCTCATTTCCCCCTCTGGTAGTTTCTTGTTTTGGCCGCTAGGTGTCAGAGTCCCCTGAACTAAATGCCTTTCAAAATAAGACGAGCACTATGCAGGTTTTTATTTTTGAAACCATAACCGGAAGTCAGATAAATACATATTCTAGTGTAACTTGACGCATGTTTGGAGGCGGACTGACGCGTCACTTCGGTGTTTCCCTGCGGAGGGAAGATGTGACACTTTGCGCATTTGGAGTGCGGTGCGCACAACTGCGCCTCTTCTGAAGGCTTCCTGCTCGGCTCTCGCTGCTGGGCCGAGTCCGGAACAGGGATGCTGCGGTTCGTCTAGCTGCCGGAGTGCCGCTGCGCCCTGCAGCTCGTCAGGGCTCGCTCCCGGTGCTTTTAATCCTCTCCTGCGGTAACTTCTCGGACCGAACCGGGTCCCGCTGCGCGGTCTGGAAGATGGGGAGCAGCTGGTCCGGTTTGGCAGCCTTCCAGTCTCTGCACATAGTGATGCTCGGTCTGGACTCTGCCGGTAAAACCACCGTTCTTTACCGCCTCAAATTCAACGAGTTCGTCAACACAGTTCCGACCATCGGCTTCAACACGGAGAGGATCCGGCTGGGCGGCCCGGGGGCCTCCAGGGGCATCAGCTGTCACTTCTGGGACGTGGGGGGGCAGGAGAAGCTGCGGCCCCTGTGGAAGCCCTACAGCCGCTGCACGGACGGGATCGTGTACGTGGTGGACTCTGTTGACTCCGAGAGGCTGGAGGAGGCCCGGGCCGAGCTGCACCGAATCACCCGCTTCCAGGAGAACCAGGGCACCCCGCTGCTGGTCATCGCCAACAAGCAGGACCTGCCGCGGGCGCTGGACGTGGGGGAGATCGAGAGGCAGCTGGGTCTGTCCGAACTGAGCCCGTCCACCCCGTACCACGTCCAGCCGGCCTGCGCCATCATCGGAGAGGGTCTGGACGAGGGCATGGACCGGCTCTACGAGATGATCGTGAAGAGGAGGAAGACGCTGAAGCAGAAGAAGAAGAGGCAGTGATGGACTTCACACGAAGTTCCTGTGAAATAACAAGTGAGACATGGAGGGAAAAACATACAATAAAAATATAATAATAGCCAGGATGTTTGAGGCAAAAAGTATCATGCACTAAAATAAAATGTTAATCATTCATTTAAAAACCATCAAGTTTATGCTGGTATTGCCTAAGATGATAGTTTTAGTGAAGATGTTTGTGAGCTGGAGGTTCTGGAGTCTCCAGCTGGTTCAGGACAGGACAGTTGCTCAGGTCTCAGGTCTTCAAATCACTCTGAGTTCAGACTATAGATGGAAAATCAGCAGAACAAAGCTGCCAGACAAAAATAAATAAAAGTCACCAGGTGACCCAAAAAAGTTTCTTTGACCAAAGTCCAAATAAGCTGGAAAGAGCCGTCAGGCTGCAGAAGTCTGATTATGTTTCACTGATGAATTTTCATCTAAAGTCTGAGATTTGGGTCCGTTTGGTCTGAAGACCTGAGGATGTCCTAAAATAGACCTTCTGGTCAGACTGAGGTGAAAACAGCTCCAGTTATTGGACTGGAAGAGGATAAGAAGTCAAAACGTGCAAAGACGTGATGATATAATCATTTTTGAGTGTTTCTTTCTCAGAGGAATCAGCTTTAATCATTTTTCTCTTAGAAAAAACACATCAGAAGCCTGACTTTTGTGCATTTTGAAGTGCAGATTTATATATTTTTATAATTTAATATTTTACTGGTTTGTATTTTAACCAAATGTCTTCCAAGTAAAGTAAAACCTTGTAGCCTGATTAGTTATCAGTAGAAATCACTGCACATTCATTCTTTTTGGCCTAATCATTAGAGTCCTGCAACAAACAGTGCAAACGTTTGTTTAAAATGTTTAGATAAATATTTAAGAAAGGGGGAAAACTAACAGTTTTTCTAGTCATATTTCCTTTTGTTGCGCTTCTGAAATTAAAGGAACAGAAATCGTCTGATTATTTAAAATGTTGAAAACTTAGCATTAAAGTCTTCCTCTGATTCCTAAAGACGAACAGTTCAGGGGCCTCATTTATAAAGCTTGCTTATGCACAAAATGGAAAATTGCATAAGTCATTTTTTACGCAAACTTTGTGATTTAAAAAGGAAAACTTGACGGGAGCTTGTGCACAACTTTAAACAAACTTTGACCCTGGTATAAACACATTTTGGAGATGGCGCCGAGGCCAGAGATATGCTGCATCAGCTGTATTCATGATCTAAAACATGCAGGAAACATGCTGGATGCAGACTGCAGCACCAGGCATGTCAGCTCCTTTTTCTAAGTCCAGCAGGGAGCGACCCGCCACTCTGAAGTTGCAAGTGCGGTATTCTTGCCCCAGAGGGCGGTGGGTGTCTGAGTGACATTTCTTTAACTCTGTAAAGGGTCATTTTAGCACAAACTGGCTCAAGAACATGATTTGAAAATATGAAATTGTTGCATAGTATGGCTTTAAAACACCAAACTATGTTCATGTTATCTAATTACTTACTGGTGCGTTAAACTGAAATTTTGCACCACAGCAAAGCGAGCAGCTGCACCTGTCGAGTGTCTTTAAACAGACTCGTTCCAGGCAGAAAATGCCGACATGCAGGCAGATGCATGTTTCATGTGATGAAAAATAAAAGTCATTTACTGCCTGAAGCCCCTTTGGGTTAAATTAAATGTTTTGATTTGCACATATCTGGAATATCTCAACAAGCCCTGAGCACCATAATGCAGTCGTTTTGGATGGGATCATTGATTATTTCCAAACCCTCATGGCTGCTCATACTGAACCAGGTTCTTCTTGAAGTTTCCTTCCTGTTAAAAGGGAGTTTTCCTCTCCACTGTCGCTACATGCTTGCTTAGTATGGGGATTGTTGTAAAGTCTCTGACACAAAGTCAGTGAGTCGATGCAATCTGCTGGGTTCCTTATACCGAACTTAATTGGCATGTTTACTTTGTGAAGTGCTTTGAGGTGGCTCTTGTCGTGATTTGGCGCTAGATAAATAAACTGAATTGAACTGAATTATTACCATCTTCACCTCCATCTGACCACTTCATTTTTGTGTTTACCTTTTTATTTT
This sequence comes from Aphyosemion australe, assembly GCA_006937985.1. Taxonomy (NCBI): domain Eukaryota; kingdom Metazoa; phylum Chordata; class Actinopteri; order Cyprinodontiformes; family Nothobranchiidae; genus Aphyosemion; species Aphyosemion australe. The sequence continues at coordinate 247,857 of SSNS01000594.1, forward strand.
TATGTCCACCATGATCGCTCCATGGCTCCACAGCTCACTGCTGCAAAAACATGAGGTTGCCGGAAGGCAATAAAATATTTTTTCCATCACACGCAGGCGCCTTGATTTGAGTCTCAGTTGTCATGGTTACCCGTAAAATGCCACCAATCAGCCGGCTTATTCCTATACAGAGTATTCATAAAGTGTTTTGCATTGACCATTTATGGCAGAAAGTGGGTGTGTAGGAGGCGGGATGTAATCTAAAAACACTTGAACACATTTCTGAGATGGGCGTGATTTGAAAAGCGCACCTGTCCATACGCAGTGTTTCATCCACCCTTATCCCTGGGCCTGCTCATGTAGAGACGATGATGAGAGCAACAACGCCAGACCGGTTGCATATTTCACGTAAGGGCTCATGGGGCCTAGGAATAAAGTGGGTAGGTTGGAAATTTTGTTTACTTAGGCCAAGAAAAAAACGTAATCATGCAGAGTTTTAGTAAAAAAGATTTTTGCAAAGTTTTATAAACGAGGCACCTGGTTGTTAGAACTACAATACTTCTTTTTTTTTGATAAAATCCCAGATAAATGTAGCATCTAACAGAATCTGTTATATCTACCAAAAACCCATCAAATAAATACAACAAGGATCTACATCAGAAATAAAAAAGACACTGTTGTCAGCATTTAGAGATTTTCATGTGACCTTTAGCCTAAATAAGATTCAGCTTCACCAAAAGTTTGACTCTCAGAGTTCCCCTCAACAGAACGCAATCAAGAAAGAACATTACATCAAATTCACCATAATCAGATTAAGTTCCCCTAAATAAGCTATAGCGACTGTTTGAGTTAAGGAGGCATGTTCTGATATCGTCTGAACCAACCTGTCAGGAAAAAGTAACACAGAGCAGTTTCCTGCTCCTCCGCCCTACTGGCTGAAAGTGGAATTACAACTACCGTAAAAAAAACCTGCAGCAGCCTGCTGTAGCTAACGCTAACAATGAGCTAACACTAACAAATCTTACTAAATATGCCACAAATCAAAAAGATCCACACTGTTGGACAAACATTACTATTACATTATTAAGTCAAGTAGCAACAAAGCTAGGTCACAATCAGTCCGTGATTTCATAGCCTTTTTCAGCTTCCTCAAACGGGTCGATGCTCACTCCGGTTTTAGCTCTCTGCTTCACCTCCAAAGACATTACTCTCTGACTTTTACTTCCAGGCTCCGCCATGAAGCCAACAGGAAAAGCAAACTTCTTTTTGTTCTTTTTATTGACGATCGGCAAACTGAAAAGCTATCTGCACAGAAAATAGCTAAAAGCCGTAATGCAGGTATAAGAGCGCCCCCTAGAACACCTACCTGCTCCACAGAACTGTTAGGTGCAGTATTTGGCCAGCAGAGAGCTGCAGAGTGGTTTCAAATATGAAATTGGTCAAGTTTCTAACCCAACAATCACTGAGATCAATGTTAAAGCTCTAGCTTAAAGTTTAATAAACTATTTAGCATCACTTTAAAAGGTTGTAGTGAAACAAGCCAACAGGCTGGAACCTGTTCAGCTGCTTCCACTGATCAATGATTTGTTTAACCCTTGAGTTGACTGACCAAATCCAACACTGTTAATATTACTTTGTGATTTTATAATAAGTGACGTTTGAATGTTGCTTGACTTTAACAACATAAGTGAAACCATAACCCGCAGCATGCTGGTCTAACCGGACTAGTTCTCCCCGCCACCCCTGTGGCTGTGATGGCAGCATGGATGATGGGTGAGAACATGATCCTTTTGTCAGTTTGGTTTCATGTTGCATGTCAGCCATGACTTCAGACAGCATGTTACAGCCAACATGTGAGCGATGCCAAAATGGAAAAGAGAAGTATTTTTGAGATTAAACTCTTTATTTATTACTGAACTTGTGTCTGTTGTTTTTTTATCTTAGATTTGTAAATTGTTGTAACTCTGGGAGAGATTTCAATAAGCTGACTCACTCAAACACTTATATGCTTTATAGTATTAAATTAGGATTTGCAGTGTTTTTACTGTTTAGGAAACTAACACCAATATCTTTGGCTTTCTCGGCTGTAAAGAGGCAGAACTAATGAAAATAAAAATATTTTCTATCTTTAGGAAATTAACTGTATGTCCTTAGAGATCTGGTTCACTTGTTTAATCAATACATTTGCAGCGGTCTCTAGTAGGAATGAATGCCTTGTAAGTCATACTCTGGGGAAAAAAGCTCAGATGTGCTTGTTTGAAGAAGTACAAGTTTTTTAAATTAACTAATGTAATGTAGAAGCTATGGTCTCTGGAGTCTTTTACAAAGCAAATTCTTCCAAAATTAAAACAATAATCATCCGTAGGCATGCTTTCAATCGTGCCAAGATCAGTGTCATCTATTGTTCTGACTGATCTGCAGGTGGACTTGGAAAACACCTCGCATTCAGATGAAACAAGCTTTGCAGAGACAGAAGGTTCCTTCTTGGGTCTCAAGAGATGTTGTTTGAAATATTCCACAATTATGGCTTGAGTGACTGAGTCTCTTTTCCACAACATCAGAAGACAGTCTTCTGGCAAGGAAACCTTCCTACAAATGCTGTTGAAGATGTTTTTAAGAGTTCTTCCCAGCTTTCTGTGGAGCAAATTGGTCAGCCTTCCACATCAGGCCAGATCCGGTCAAAGATCCTCTCATGGAATTCTTCAGTACATTTGTGGATAATCGGGCTAAATGATTGTTTAGCAGCTTGCTCAATAAACTTCTCAACAAGCCAGCTAATGTATTGTTTTGGATTGACCTCTGTTACACCTTGAGGAGATTCTGGTTTGTCCTCACAGGTGACAACACCTGATTGGAAATTTTCAGGTTTTGGGGTCTCTGGAGTCTCCTCAGAGTCAGAAGCAGAGTCGAATGGCTCCAGGTCTTCAGCCAAAGAGTGAATGAATCCTTTTGAATGACCTTAGACCCACCAGAACAACCCCATATGTTAATCATTGTTGTTGTCCACACACACACACACACACACACACTGTGCGGTCTGGGGCTTTAGACTACGACTGAATCATAGTTGTTTAAAAACATTTAATAGATTGTTTTTACGTTTAAATTATATTTCCTGTGTCTTACGTCCTCTAAACTCTTTTTAGGAGGAAAATAACAAGCTGATCTGAAATGTTTATGTTTATTTATGTTACATCAAGTCAGATCAAGTATTTGTAACACCTGCAACACAAACTGGATCCACTAGAGGGCAGCAAAGAACTGGAGCTCATTTCTAACACATCTCATTTAAACTGTTTATTTAATCTCTGCAGGTTCTTGATCTACAAGCTCAAAAATAAAAAACAAAACAAAAAATGAAACATTCATAAAGTCAGCTGTTTTATCATAATGACCAAATATGGTTTTCTGTGGATAAACTAAATAAAACCCCTTAAAGTTGCTGCTGGTTTTAACAAATAAAAATAAAACTTTTCTAAAAGTCTAATTATTCACTTGTGTTTGTTTATTTATCTGGATAAGTTGTTTATTAGCTGGTTGTTATTAAAGCTCTGAGCTGTCAAACACAAAAACTCAACCTGCCAACCTCTAATTGGTGCTTTACATTACAGCCAGGTGTGGTGTTGTAACTTCCACATTCTGCCCATTTGTCCAGAAGCAGAAACCACCTAAAGACCCTTCAGTCAGGCTCTGATCTGTAAACCAGCTCTCATTAATGAAGCTCTCCTTGCTGTTTAAAAACTCGATGCTCTGAATTTTTTCAGTTTGAGATGAAAAACTCCTCAAAGGAGAAGTGAAACATCTTCCTGCTGTTTACTAATCATTGATTCTTTTGTTAGATGAAATAAAGTAAATATAAATCTATAGAAGTAAAACCAGACTGCATCAGAGTCAGCTAAATGGGTGAAGGCTGAGTGAAAATCCACAGAAGACTCTGTGGAGGTCTGGAGAACTCCTGGTCCAGAACCACTTTCTAGGAAATTCAAGCTGCTGGAGGATAAAACAGAAACACGGAAAAACTCAAGACTTTTGCACAGTTTGTGTTCCTCTTAAAGATCTATAAAACTCATAAAACCTGTAAAAAAAGATCAGATTTTCTTTAAAGAATAGAAAAAAGAGCCAACATCAGTTATTATCCACTTCCTGTTTTCTGTTCTTGTCTTTTATGAATGAATGAATTCATGTTTAATTTTCAGTTTAACCACTGAATGGATCAACAGCTGGACTCTAGAGCCGTAACCCCCCAGGTCGAGCTGGTTGACCTCTGACCCCTCTTTTAATGATCTTTAGAATGTAAAACTGCAGAACTGAAGACAAACATCAAACCATGTTTTACTCCTCTTCCAAAGCAGTTTGAAGCACACTAGTCTGGTGTTATTTGTTCCATACGAGAGGACATGTTGAAAATGATTCAGAGGCTCAAAGACAGCAGAAACAATCTGGTTGCAAGATGTTTGTGGGCCCGACAGCAGCTGATGGACCTGGTGCACGCTCTCCCTGTGTTGTTCTCACAGTAAAGAGGATGTGTGACATCTGGAAGCAGTCAGGAGGCGGCGCTGAGGCTTCCCCCCTTCTGTGGGCTCAGGACGCAGATATCAAAGCAGGCGGTAGATAATCATGTCCTCTGACGTCTTCAGGGCAGCGAGACGCAGCTGAGGTTGAAGAGGTGTGGACAGAGTCAAGGTAGAAGGCAAACCATATATATATATATATATTTATATATATATATATATATATATATATATATCTGGGGAAAGAGCCGGAGTTGGTGTGTGAGGTTGAGAGGTTCCGACTAGATACAGTTGGACTCACCTCAATGCATGGCTCTGGCTCTGGAACCAGTTTCCTCGAGAGGGGTTGGACTCTCTACCACTCTGGAGTTGCTCCCACTGAGAGGCGCCGAGCAGGGGTGGGCATACTTCTTGCCCCACATCTTGGTGCCTGTATGTTGGGGTTTACCCCGGTGAACGAGAGGGTAGCCTCCCTCCGCCTCCGTGTGGGGGGACGGGTCCTGACTGTGGTTTGTGCTTATGCACCAAACTGCAGCTCAGACTAGCCACCCTTTTTGGAGTCCCTGGAGGGGGTACTGGAAAGCGCTCCTTCGGGTGACTCCCTCGTTCTGCTGGGGGACTTCAATGCTCACGTGGGCAACGACAGTGAGACCTGGAGAGGTGTGGTTGGGAGTAACGTCCCCCCTGATCTGAATCCGAGTGGGGTTCTGTTATTGGACTTCTGTGCTCGTCATGGATTGTCCATAACGAACACCATGTTTAAGCATAAAGGTGTCCATATGTGCTCTTGGCACCAGGATACCTTAGGCCGCAGGTCGATGATCGATCTTGTTGTTGTTTCATCTGATCTGCGGCCGCATGTCTTGGACACTCGGGTGAAGAGAGGGGCGGAGCTGTCAACTGACCACTACCTGGTGGTGAGTTGACTTCAATGATGGGGGAAGATGCCGGTCAGACCTGGCAGACTGTTACGACCTTTACAGAGGTTATGTGGCTCATCTAAGAGGAGGCCGCAACACCTTTTATTTGGTCCCCCATTGTTCCACCAATCTCCAATCAATCCACCAAAATCTTTAAGCTGAAGAGTATTTATTTACAATATTGACAAGACTCATTCACAGTCACCAAAACTGACTAACACTCTACTACACTCTACTAAGGACTAATGTCTCAGGGTGAGCCCACACCTAAAACAACAAACAAAAACTCACTTCTAACTAGGTTTTCAACCTCTTACCTACAAAACAAAGGAAACCAAATGACAACAGAAACTTACCTCCCTGTCTGCCCAAAACAGGAGAAAAACCCCAGGATAAAGCAAAAGGCGACTCACCCCTACAAGTCCTTCACATTACACAAACTAATTGCTTCTAATTTCACCAAGATACACTAAACACAGCAGGGTGTGGTAGTTGGTTGGAGATGGTGGAGAATATGGAGGATATGGTGTCACCAGCTGCATCTCATCCAGGTCTTTATATACACCCCTCCCTTCTGGCCAGTTGTCCAATCAGGGAGTCCCAGGGCCGGTCCTCAGCCTCAGGTACCTGCATACTGAGAGAGCACCTATTACTCTTGGTGCAACAGTAAGAAAACAGAAAAGAAAACACACAGGACATAACACAGACTCAAACGTGTTATGAGGGTCTGCTGGGAACGTCTGGCAGAGTCACCTGTCAGAAGGAGCTTCAATTCCCACCTCCGACACAACTTTGAACGTGTCCCGGGGGAGGCAGGGGACATAGAGTCCGAATGGTCCATGTTCCGTGACTCCATTGTCGAGGCGGCTGACCGCAACTGTGGCCGCAGGGTGGTCGGTGCCTGTTGTGGCGGCAATCCCCGAACCCGCTGGTGGACACCAGTGGTTAGGGATGCTGTCAAGCTGAAGAAAGAGTCCTATCAGGTCTTTTTGGCCTGTGGGACTCCGGAGGCAGCTGATAGGTACCGGCAGTCCAAGCGGAATGCGNGTTCTTCTTGAAGTTTCCTTCCTGTTAAAAGGGAGTTTTCCTCTCCACTGTCGCTACATGCTTGCTTAGTATGGGGATTGTTGTAAAGTCTCTGACACAAAGTCAGTGAGTCGATGCAATCTGCTGGGTTCCTTATACCGAACTTAATTGGCATGTTTACTTTGTGAAGTGCTTTGAGGTGGCTCTTGTCGTGATTTGGCGCTAGATAAATAAACTGAATTGAACTGAATTATTACCATCTTCACCTCCATCTGACCACTTCATTTTTGTGTTTACCTTTTTATTTTTGTCCACCATGGTCGCTCCATGACTCCACAGCTCACTGCTGCAAAAACATGAGGTTGCCGGAAGGCAATAAAATATTTTTTCCATCACATGCATGCGCCTTGATTTGAGTCTCAGTTGCCATGGTTACCCGTAAAATGCCACCAATCAGCCGGCTTATTCCTATACAGAGTATTCATAAAGTGTTTTGCATTGACCATTTATGGCAGAAAGTGGGTGTGTAGGAGGCGGGATGTAATCTAAAAACACGTGAACACATTTCTGAGATGGGCGTGATTTGAAAAGCGCACCTGTCCATACGCAGTGTTTCATCCACCCTTATTCCTGGGCCTGCTCATGTAGAGACGATGATGAGAGCAACAACACCAGACCGGACGTCGGTTGCATATTTCACGTAAGGGCTCATGGGGCCTAGGAATAAAGTGGATAGGTTGGAAATTTTGTTTACTTAGGCCAAGAAAAAAACGTAATCATGCAGAGTTTTAGTAAAAAAGATTTTTGCAAAGTTTTATAAACGAGGCACCTGGTTGTTAGAACTACAATACTTCTTTTTTTAGATAAAATCCCAGAAAAATGTAGCATCTAACAGAATCTGTTATATCTACCAAAAACCCATCAAATAAATACAACAAGGATCTACATCAGAAATAAAAAAGACACTGTTGTCAGCATTTAGAGATTTTCATGTGACCTTTAGCCTAAATATGATTCAGCTTCACCAAAAGTTTGATTCTCAGAGTTCCCCTCAACAGAACGCAATCAAGAAAGAACATTACATCAAATTCACCATAAACCAGATTAAGTTCCCCTAAATAAGCTATAGCGACTGTTTGTTTGAGTTAAGGAGGCGTGTTCTGATATCGTCTGAACCAACCTGTCAGGAAAAAGTAACACAGAGCAGTTTCCTGCTCCTCCGCCCTACTGGCTGAAAGTGGAATTACAACTACCGTAAAAAACCCTGCAGCAGCCTGCTGTAGCTAGCGCTAACAATGAGCTAACACTAACAAATCTTACTAAATAAGCCATAAATTAAAAAGATCCACACTGTTGGACAAACATTACTATTACATTATTAAGTCCAGTAGCAACAAAGCTAGGTCACCATCAGTCCGTGATTTCATAGCCTTTTTCAGCTTCCTCAAACGGGCCGATGTTCACTCCGGTTTTAGCTCTCTGCTTCACCTCCAAAGACATTACTCTCTGACTTTTACTTCCAGGCTCCGCCATGATGCCAACAGGAAAAGCAAACTTCTTTTTGTTCTTTTTATTGACGATCGGCAAACTGAAAAAGCTATCTGCACAGAAAATAGCTAAAAGCTGTAATGCAGGTATAAGAGCCCCCCTAGAACACCTACCTGCTCCACAGAACTGTTAAGTGCCGTATCTGGCCAGCAGAGAGCTGCAGAGTGGTTTCAAATATGAAATTGGTCAAGTTTCTAACCCAACAATCACTGAGATCAATGTTAAAGCTCTAGCTTAAAGTTTAATAAACTATTTAGCGTCACTTTAAAAGGTTGTAGTGAAACAAGCCAACAGGCTGGAACCTGTTCAGCTGCTTCCACTGATCAATGATTTGTTTAACCCTTGAGTTGACTGACCAAATCCAACACTGTTAATATTACTTTGTGATTTTATAATAAGTGACGTTTGAATGTTGCTTGACTTTAACAACATAAGTGAAACCATAACCCGCAGCATGCTGGTCTAACCGGACTAGTTCTCCCCGCCACCCCTGTGGCTGTGATGGCAGCATGGATGATGGGTGAGAACATGATCCTTTTGTCAGTTTGGTTTCATGTTGCATGTCAGCCATGACTTCAGACAGCATGTTACAGCCAACATGTGAGCGATGCCAAAATGGAAAAGAGAAGTATTTTTGAGATTAAACTCTTTATTTATTACTGAACTTGTGTCTGTTGTTTTTTTATCTTAGATTTGTAAATTGTTGTAACTCTGGGAGAGATTTCAATAAGCTGACTCACTCAAACACTTATATGCTTTATAGTATTAAATTAGGATTTGCAGTGTTTTTACTGTTTAGGAAACTAACACCAATATCTTTGGCTTTCTCGGCTGTAAAGAGGCAGAACTAATGAAAATAAAAATATTTTCTATCTTTAGGAAATTAACTGTATGTCCTTAGAGATCTGGTTCACTTGTTTAATCAATACATTTGCAGCGGTCTCTAGTAGGAATGAATGCCTTGTAAGTCATACTCTGGGGAAAAAAGCTCAGATGTGCTTGTTTGAAGAAGTACAAGTTTTTTTAATTAACTAATGTAACGTAGAAGCTATGGTCTCTGGAGTCTTTTACAAAGCAAATTCTTCCAAAATTAAAACAATAATCATCCGTAGGCATGCTTTCAATCGTGCCAAGATCAGTGTCATCTATTGTTCTGACTGATCTGCAGGTGGACTTGGAAAACACCTCGCATTCAGATGAAACAAGCTTTGCAGGGACAGAAGGTTCCTTCTTGGGTTTCAAGAGATGTTGTTTGAAACATTCCACAATTATGGCTTGAGTGACTGAGTCTCTTTTCCACAACATCAGAAGACAGTCTTCTGGCAAGGAAACCTTCCTACAAATGCTGTTGAAGATGTTTTTAAGAGTTCTTCCCAGCTTTCTGTGGAGCAAATTGGTCAGCCTTCCACATCAGGCCAGATCCGGTCAAATATCCTCTCATGGAATTCTTCAGTACATTTGTGGATAATCGGGCTAAATGATTGTTTAGCAGCTTGCTCAATAAACTTCTCAACAAGCCAGCTAATGTATTGTTTTGGATTGACCTCTGTTACACCTTGAGGAGATTCTGGTTTGTCCTCACAGGTGACAACACCTGATTGGAAATTTTCAGGTTTTGGGGTCTCTGGAGTCTCCTCAGAGTCAGAAGCAGAGTCGAATGGCTCCAGGTCTTCAGCCAAAGAGTGAATGAATCCTTTTGAATGACCTTAGACCCACCAGAACAACCCCATATGTTAATCATTGTTGTTGTCCACACACACACACACACACACACACTGTGCGGTCTGGGGCTTTAGACTACGACTGAATCATAGTTGTTTAAAAACATTTAATAGATTGTTTTTACGTTTAAATTATATTTCCTGTGTCTTACGTCCTCTAAACTCTTTTTAGGAGGAAAATAACAAGCTGATCTGAAATGTTTATGTTTATTTATGTTACATCAAGTCAGATCAAGTATTTGTAACACCTGCAACACAAACTGGATCCACTAGAGGGCAGCAAAGAACTGG